>PVHY01012271.1:0-35091 GCA_004024945.1 Uropsilus gracilis | reverse complement strand
CATTGAAACAAGAGCAGTTGGAGTGACCAAAGAAGGGAAGGAGAGAATTGGGGGGCAGTGTGGTAGGGAATAAGGGGTACAAAACAACCATGCAAATGTGACCAATGTATGATAATTACAAAATAAAATATTTTTAAAAAAGAGCATCCATGGATTCAGATTCTGGTCAGTTGCTTTACTGTCAGGATTTAGGCCATCTATTTAGCTTTACAAGTTTTAGTTTCATCCTTTGTAAAGAGTATACAAAATTTACTTTTATAATAAGCTTATAATGAAAATTAATTCTAAGACATTTAGTACCAACCATATCACAGAGTCGAGTGCTTGTTTGTTTGGTTTTTTTTTTTTACTTTTTTATTGAAGTACACTAAAACAGGAAATGAATGGCATTTCAGCTTGAGAAAAAGATACATTATTACTTAATTTAGAAAATTCCCTGTTTATAGTATGGAAATTCTTTGTACATATTTATATTTGTTTTTTTTTAAGTGAGTTTTTACTTAAAGACTTAAATACTGCCTTCTCGTTGTAACTTTATTTGACCTTTACCCTGAGAGCAAGGAAATGTATTTTGAAAAGCTTAGTTGTTATAGCATGTTATATGCTATTACACCTGAGATCAAGTCTACCCTGTATTATAATAAAATCTCTATTTGTGTGTGTGTGTATCATATAAAACTTGAAATCTATATCGTATAAATATAAATATAAATCTATATCTGTATCGTTAGTGTCTCATTAAGTAAACTTTATAACATGGCAATTTTTATCTGAAAATAAGTAAATATAAAAATTATAAATCAAGTAATTAGGGGAAAAAACCTTAGCCTCACCAAAATATTTGTCGTAAAATAAAATAAAGGTTAAGGTATGTATCTGTAGTCTTAATAAGAGAGTTATCCTTCTTTAGGTCAGGTTATTTCTAATAATCTATATAGATCACCCACCCCAAAATATATAAAATTCAGTTACCAATTCATTGCTCATAAATAATTGGAATTTATTTGCGATTCAAAGAAACTGTTATTCACCTAATACTCTAAAATTTTCTATAAATTGCCAAGGGCTGCAAACACTTACTGCAGTTGGGCATTATTAACTAGAATTGTTGTAAAACACTGTTGACATAGTGGAGAAGAACAGAGGATTCCAGTAACTACAGTAGGAGACTTTGGGGCAGTTTTGAAAGTAACTGCAAACCTTTTCTGTTGGTAGGTAAGAAGTGCAAATTATGAAACAGATCCATTTGTGCAGGAGTTTCAGTTTAAAGTTCGGGATGAAATGGCCCACGTGACCGGACGCGTGCTTCCAGCACCTATGCTGCAGTATGGGGGCCGGGTAAGCCTCTGGGTAGAGTCTTAACTGTAGGCCTGTGGCTTCTATGTATGCAGAGGGCCAAATCTGCAATTTAGAAGATGTTTTATTGTTCCAGTAATGTTTTTTGTTTCAAGGTGACTGTCTTTGCGTGAGTTTAGTACAGTTTCCATTTTTTTTCTCAACATTTTATTTTATATTTTTATTTTTAAAATTTATTTATATATAAATTTCACATCTTTGTAATCCCAGAGATTCACCCCCCACCTCCCCACCGTTCCCCTTTTCCCCCTGCTCCAAGTTGTGTGCTTCAATTTGGTGGTTAACTTGTTTTGACTTTTCCTCATGGCTTTTGTTTATTTTTTTCTATATCCCATATATTAATGAAACCTTTTTCTTTTTGACTTGTTTCTGCTAATATGATTTCTTCTAAGTACATCTATGTTATCATAAAATCATCAAATTTGTCATTTTTAATTGATAAGTAATATTCCATTATGTATATATACAACTTTTTTTCATCCAGTCATCTGTTTTGGGGCATTTAGGTTGCTTAAAAATATGGAACACTTCACGAAATTTACGTGTCATCCTTGCGCAGGGACCATTGCTAATCTTCTCTGTATCATTCCGATTTTAGTATATGTGCTGCCGAAGCAAACACCAGTTTTTATTTTTCTATGAAGAAAACTAAACCGCTATTGATTTAGAACAATCTGTTGTATATCAGTTTAATAAAATTATTTCCAGCTCACAGAAATAGCTTATATTTTAAGTGATTGTTCTTTTTTTACATTTTCTTTCTCTTCCTCCTCTTTCTGCAGAATCGGACAGTAGCAACACCAAGCCACGGAGTGTGGGACATGAGAGGGAAACAATTCCACACAGGAGTTGAAATCAAAATGTGGGCTATAGCTTGTTTTGCCACACAGAGGCAGTGCAGAGAAGAAATACTGAAGTAAGGCATGTTATTGGTTTGGCTTTGAGACCTTTTGTGTTTAGATTTTGAATTTAATCAGCTGATGTTTACCAGTGTTGCCTCAAAATAGAGTATGTTTAATCACTGAAAAGTCTAGAATTTGTTAATCAAAGTAAAGTCATTGATTCATTCTTTTAGGAATCCTAATGGGTTAGCTTATGTAGGGTATCACAGGAGTATCATTGTTTTTTGATAACAAGTATGTTTACCTCTTCCTAATTTGACTACTGTAGATAAATTGTGCTTCAGTTTTTTTTGGTTGTTGTTATCGTTGTTTTTCCCCCACCTCCTGCTGCCCTGTGCTTTAGTTTTTAACTTCTTAAAATAAGGATGATAACATCTACCTACTGAGTGAAGATTATATAAGATTTTATTTTGCAATTCAGTTCCTTGAAAGAATAAGTGTACTCCTCATTTCCACTTCTTTACACTCCAGCATATGACCTCCATCTCTCCATCTTGCCTCATCTCACAGGTTCTGTTCCTATGGTTTCTGGTCACAAAAGAAAATCACCAAATTTCTAAATGAGGACCCAAAACACTTCTAATATTAAACAATAACTTGAATTCATCCATGAATTCACTTTTCAGTTCACTTATTGTGGGTCAGAGTTATAGGTGGCAGGCAGTTAGGGTACAGTATGGTACCAAATCTGAACTGGACTCCCAGGGTGCACTCATACCCACTATCACTGAGACTGGGACAATTTGACTTGCAAGTCAATCAATGAGTACATCTTTGGGATGGAGGGGGAAACCAGATGACCAGAGAATTAAATACTAGTAAGGAAAAGAAGGGAATCCTACAGATCTCTGTCCTGAGGGAATTAAAATGGTTTTTGAGCTGGGTGGTGTGTGCCTGAAAGCAGCACAGCCTATGGAGTTGCAGTTGGGACTGGGGGGGAGGGGATCACAGTTTGAGACCCGCCCAGGGTAACATAGCGAGACCTAGTCCCAAAAATGTAGCTGGCGTGATGGCACTTGCCTGTAATCCCAGCTACCTGGGAAGCTGAGACTTGGAATTGCTTGAGTCTGTGGTACCACAGGCAATGTGAGCCTATGGTTCCAAGGGCAAAAATAGCGAGACCCACTCTGGAAAAAAAAATTCCATTAAAGTTCTTCCTGCCTTGTTTATTTCCATATCCTACTGTTCCTCAACCCCGTTAACCATAACACAATCTTTCCTGCTACCCTAATTTGAGGTAGGTGATATAATGGAGAGAAAATCTGTACTAGGTCATATTCCTGACTGTTCCAGTCCTGACTTAGCCATTTTACCTTGACCAAATACTCAACCATTTCCTGGTTTTTAAAGTGAAGATAATACCTGTCTTAGCCACTTCCTTATGAGTCTTGACAAGATCAAATTTGAAAGTACGCAGTAGCTAAGATTTTTCAAGTTTATATCATGTCTTCTTGGACTGTGTGCTAAGTAAAAACTTTAATTATCTCATTTAATCTTTATCTCAACCCTAAGATGCAAGTAATTTTATAGAGGAGGAAAAGTGAAAAATTTACGTAAAACTATATAGCTCAAAAGTAACAGCACTAGGATGGGAACCTGTGGTGGTAAGTCTTATGCTGAGCTCTTCGCCAGTGTTCTCTCTAACTGATGCTCTTGGGGAACTACAAAAAGCATTCTTCTCTTTCCACCATCTTGGACCCTGTGGAGGCCTGCTGGGAACAGGACTTCCTTCTAAACTATGACTGGAAGGCTGTGGTCCAAGGCCATTTTTGCTGGCTACAAGAGGGGTCTCCGGAACCAGAGGGATCATACAGCTCTTCTTAAAATTGAAGATGTTTATGCTCAAGATGAAACAGTTCTATCTAGTCAAGAGATGTGCTTATGTGTACAAAGCAAAGAACAACACAGTAACTCCTGGTGGCAAACCGAATAAAACCAGAGTAATCTGGGGGAAAGTAACACGTGCCCATGGAAATAGTGGCATGGTTCGAGCAAAATTCCGAAGCAACCTTCCAACTAAGGCCATAGGACACAGAATCTGTGTGATGCTGTACCCCTCAAGGATTTAAATTTACTGAAAAGTCAATAAAAGTGAATTTGTTCTTGTGAAAAAAAGCATTCTTAGTGATTTCTCCTTCTAGGGGTTTCACAGACCAGCTGCGGAAGATTTCCAAGGATGCAGGCATGCCCATCCAGGGTCAGCCTTGCTTTTGCAAGTACGCACAGGGGGCAGACAGCGTGGAGCCCATGTTCCGGCATCTCAAGAACACCTACTCTGGCCTGCAGCTCATAATTGTCATCCTACCAGGGAAGACACCGGTGTATGGTAAGGATATCATAATGCTTGATAGTCCTTTCAGAATTATGCTAAAACCATATTGTAAGACTTTAAAACATTAATAAAACATCTTATATATATATATATAGTTATATGTATAGTTATAAATATATAAAAACTATATATATATAGTTATATGTATAGTTATAAATGTATTGTTGCGTTAGAAAGACAACTCAGTAGAGCAAGCTAGACCAAAAAAGAATTTCAGTAAAGAAGCATTGCAAAACAATAATTAAGGGAGATTAAAATTGATAAAGGTAACTTGAGTACAGCTATAATGTAGTAGTTAAAACAGACTGGAGTCAAACTCTGCTGCTTAATACCAGGTACTGCCAAGAGTGCTCTGTAACTGAGTTACTTAATCTCAGAAGCCTTAAGACCTTCACTGTGAAAGTAACATGCTAATAATTCCTAACCCATGTAGGGTAGTTGTAAGGAGTAAATATATTTACATATGTAAATTGAACTAGAATAGCACCTGTCATATAGTAAAAACTCAGGAAGGGCTAATTATTATTGTGGGGTTTTTTTTGTTTTTTTTGTTTTTGGAGACTAGGTTTCACTATTTTTGCCCGCGGAACCGCAGGCTTTCATTGCCCAGGGTACCACAAACTCAAGCAATCCCCAGCCTCAGCTTCCCAGGTAGCTGGGATTATAGGCACACGCCACCACACCCAGCTATTTTTTTGGAACTAGGTCTCGCTACGGGCCCCAGGCGGGACTCAAACCACAATCTCTAGCCCCCGCCACTTCATAGGCTGAAGCTTATAGGCACAAGCCACTGTGCTGGCCTGGCTAATTATTATTGTAAACAAAGTTTTGTAAGAGGTAAATTAAATACAGATCTCTGAATCACAGAAAAACAATGTATAGTTTTTCAACTATTACATGAAACATGGTCATGTAGGCTTGTAAATTTAGAATTCCCAAAGGATAATTATTTCACTGCAAAAAATTTTTTTTAATTTTAAAATTAATAAAATTTAAAAATTTATGTATGTCACAAATGTATAACTAAAATTCAAAGAAAACCAATAGAGATGAAAAATATTTGTATCAAACATAGATAACAAAGGCTAGTTTTTTATTAGTTAAAATTACAGATCTATTGTGTTCAGAGAGAATAAGTTACAGTATTCTTTTAGATTAGTGAACAAAGAATAAAAACCACAACTTCTCAAGAAAGAGCAAAACAAAATATATATTGTTTTTTGTTAGTTTTTACCAATAATTGATATATAGGTTAGTAAGGGGGAAATTTTTGTTATTAAATTAGCAAATGATTTTTTAACATTTTTTAAAATTTTAATATCTAATAATCTTGAGTATATACTGGACCTAGTATTTCAATATATTGCAGGTGGCAATTGCAATATATTGAAAATACCCTTTCCCTTAAAAGAATATATTCTTAGTCTGCTATTGAGTATTTCCAATTCCAAAAAATATATTCAATGAAAAGACTTCATAATGTTGAAAATTCTCTATGCACAAAGCTTTCATGATATCTGTGATATTAAAAAAAAATCTACTGGGAATTGGTTGTAAGCAATGGGCAAGTTATAGTGTGTTGATAAAACAATACGCAGTGATTAAATGATGGTTATAAAATTTAGAAGATATTTTTATAGTAGTGATAAAATAGAGCAGGTTTTAAAAAAGTATTTGTAAATCAACAGGGAAAGGAAAACAACTGGAAAAATAGACAAAGGACATAAAACAGAAAAGCAAACGGTCATTTATCTTATGAGAGAAAGCTGGGCCTCATTGGTCATTAAAGAAATATGAGCTATGATGAGTTATTTTCACCAAGACAGTACTCATTTTTGGCAAAGCTGTGAATAAATTTAGTCCTCATGATGAGAAAGGTAGATGGCATTATCACAACTCTGTACTGTTATTCTTTCCTGCATTCTTCCTAGTTTTTTTTTTTTTCAGTTCATTCTTCACAATTTCCAGTGTAGTTTTTTTTTTTAATTAATGAAATTTGTTTTTCACGGCAGTTTTAGATTTTTGAAAATATTGAGCAAATACTCTATAGTTCTATGCACCTCCCCTCTACACAGTTCTCCCTATCACTAATAATCGGATTAGTTGGTACATTTAATGAACCAACATTGATAAATTATTGTCCACAGTTTACAATGAGACACTCTGTTGTACAGTTCTGTGGGTTTTGACAAATGCATAGCGTCATGTATCTTACTATTAAAATATCAAAGAATAGTTTGCTCTAAAAAATAATTTTTCTAAAGTTCCCCCTGTTAGGGCCAGGCATGGTGGCACATGCCTTTAATTGCAACCTAGGGAGTGAGGAATTGCTTGAGTCCACGGGTTCGAGACCTAAGTGGGACAACATAGCAAGAGACCTAATCTCAAAAAATAACTGGGCATGGTGATGCGCACCTGTAATCCCAGCTACCTGGGAAACTGAGCTGGGATCGCTTGAGTCTGTGGTACCCCAGGCAACGTGAGCCTGCAGTTCCCAGGCAAAATAGTGAGACCTAATCTCAAAAACAAACAGACAAACAAAAACTAAAATTCCCCTGTTAGCTGGGCATGGTGGCACGCCTATATATCCAACCACTGGGAGGCACTAGGAGGCAAGAGACCAGGGATTGCTTGAGTTCGTGGGTTCGAGACTACCCCAGGCAACATAAAGAGACCTAGTCTCAAAAAAGCAGCCGATCACAGTGGCAGGCACCTGTAATCTCAGCTACCTGGGTGGCAGAGGCTGGGGATAGCTTGAGTCCATGGAATCGGGACTACCCTGGGCAGCATAGCTAGATCTAGTCTCAAAAAAAAATAAAATAAATAAAATAAAATTTCCCTATGCTCCATCTAGTCATCCCTCCCCCTCTCTCTCTCAGATCCTTACCCACCACTGGTCTTTGTATCTAGTTTTGCCTTTTCCAAAATGTCATATAGTTGGAGTCATATGGAATGTATCCTTCTTTTGCCTAGAAGTGTGCTCTTAAGGTTTCTACTGGTCTTTTCATGTAAGTCTTTTCTTGATAGTGATGAATAGTATTGGTCTGGATATACACAGTTTGTTATCTACTTATTTACTGAAGAATACACTGATCACTCTTAGTTTTTAAGAATAATGCTACTATAGACATTCATGTGCAGGTTTTTGTATACATGTAAATTTCCAACTCAATTGAACAAACAACTGGGACTACAATTGCTCTATCATATATTAAGACTGTCAAATTGTCTTCCAAAATGGCTGTAACCCTTTGGTATTCCCAGCACCAATAATTGAGAGTACCTATCACAATATGTCCTCTTCAGCATTTTGTAGTGTCAGGTTTGAGGTGTTTTTTTTGTTTGTTTGTTTGTTTTCGTGGTTTTTTAGCCACTCTAATGGGTATGTAATGATATCTCATTTTAATCTATAATTTCTTGTTCAACATCTTTTCATGTTTATGTCGTCTTTGGTGAAGTGTCTGTTTGAATCATTTTTCCCCCCACAGCATTTGTTTACTTACCAAAAGAAACTATTTCTTAGTTTTTTATTCATGATTTGTAACTCAGGAATACAAGTCAGTGAAAAACTCCCATGGAAGTTTAAGTTTCAAGATCATTTTGCACTCTGAAATATCAGCTTCCTTATCTCCTGAAAATCTTTCATGAAACCATCATTTCTGTAGAAATCTGCATATGCCTTCCTTCTTGTTTCAACTACAGCAAACTTAAAGAAAGCTGCCACCCCCAGGGCACAACAAATGCTCCAACAATAGGAAGTCACAGATGCTTGGCCAGAAGGCCTTGCATCTGAAGTTTCAACAGAGCCCTTAACCTCAACACAGACAGCCTTTCCACACTGAGAGAGAAATGGAGAGTGCTCCAGCTGCTTTTGTCCATTTTTAGCTGGGGTGTTTATTTTCTTACTGTTCAGTTTTAAGAGTTCTTTGTGTATTTTAGATACAAGTTCCTTGCCAAATACTGATTTTGCAAGTATTTCCTTCCTATCTGTGGCTTGTCTTTTCATTTTCTTAACAGTATCTTTCATAGAGCACAAGTTTTTAATTTTAATAAAGTTCGCTTGCCAATTTTTCTGTCACAGATCATATTTTTGGCATTTAAAAACTTGTTTCAAGCCCAAAGTCATCTGTTTTTTCTCTATTATCTTCTAATTGTTTCGTAGTTTTCCTTTTTACATATAATAATGTCCAGTTATAAATGAATCAAAAAACATTTGTTCTTTCATAACTAGTTTATTTCATTTGGCATAATATCCTCTAGGTTAATTTGGGTAAGTCACCTTTTCTCCTTTTGGGGAGCTAAATAATATTCCACTATGTATGTGTGTGTGTATATATAAATATATATATTATATATGGATATATTTGGAAAACAGTATGGCAACTGTTCAAAAAATTAAACAATTACTATTTATGCCAATATTTCACTTCTGGTAATATATCCAAAAGAAGTAAAATGAAGACTGGAACCAACAGTTTTATAATTGTAGTCATAGCAGCATTATTCACAGCAGTCCAAAGGTGAAAGTGAGCAAGGATACACTGATGGACAAATGGGTAGACAAAATATATAATATTCCGCTATATTTGTGTGTACATAAACATATCAATGTGTGTGTATATAGATACATATACATATGTGTGTGTGTCTTTTCCAGTCCTTTGGCCATTATTTAATTGAATTTTTTTTCTTACTGATTTTGAGGAGTTAACTGTGTAATTATTCCTACCAGTTACTGGCTTTATTGACTTCTGCTTCCAATAAACTGATCTTGGCTTTGAATCTATGTATCCACCTGTTTTGGGGGAGGCAGTTTCCTCTGTGACCTCATTTCTCTGATGAAGCTAAGAAAAGTCATTGATATTCAGTTTGTTGAGCTTTTTTTCTTGCTGTGAGGACTGGGGTATGACTTCCAAACCTTTTACAGGTTGGAGTGTAATCCAAATCCAGTGAGGTCTTTTTAAAATGCAGTATGGCTTTATTCCCTTCCTTATCAGTAGTTTTTCATTTTGCAATTGCTATTTAAGACAATCTCTCAAAGGATTGAGAGTTCAAATCCATGACTTCCTATCTCATCAGGATTCATCTCACTATGTATTCTTTTTAACCATAGGAACTCTTTGCTCATCCTCTTCCTTCTACCTGTATTACTTCTCATAACCCACCTCCACCCTTCACCACGTAAATGCACATTCTTCTTTCGAATTTTAGTTCAGACAGCCCTTCCTTGGAGAGTCTTTGCCTAACCCCCTTGACAAGGTCAAATTCTCTCACTTTTATTTGTCTTATAGGACCTTATACCTGTTGTTTATGTTGTATTCACAGTTGTAAGTTAAAATTTGCTAGTTAATTAATGCTTATTTCTCTGACTAGACTATAATCCCCATGAGAACAGAAACTGTTTCTGTTTACTCATTGTTGCATATTCAGAGCCCAGCACCATGCTACCATATATTAGTTGCACAGTAACTTGTTAACAAATTAATGAATAAACTTTTTGGAAGGCAGTTTGTCAGTATCTGTAAAAATGCTAAATACATTTGCCCTTTGATTATACTCATAGAAATTAATCCTGAAACTATAGTTACACAACCAAACAAAAATAAATGTACAGGAATATTATTCACAGCGTTGTTTGAAATAATGAAAAGCTGGAACAAACTAAAAATATCCAGGATATGACTTGTTAAACACCTTATGGCACTTAAAAACAGAAGAACTGCTACTGTTATAAATAATATGCTAAAACTCAGAACATACTATATTATTAAGTAAAAATGAAAAGTTGCAAGTTAAAAATGTAGTGTGTCTTCAATATTGATTTCAAAAATGTTTTTCATGTGTTTTCTGTATATGAAGTTATGTATGATGAGCTCTTTGTAATAACTGTAATGACAGGAGTGAGAGAGGAGCAGGGGCCCATTTATGCTATAATACCTCTGTATTTTAAAGGACTAGAGAATAATATTAAAAGCTATGAGTATGCCATAATTACCACTGCATTATAGAATACAAAATAGAAAATTACTGAAATGAGTACAACAAACACTAAGAAGGGATATATATTTTAACAACACTTAGTACTGGCATAGTTTTCAGTATCCTATAATACAAGAATGTCTTTAAAGGAAAGAAACATAGTAGCCTAATTTTAGTAAAGTTCTACCTTTTTCTAACCAGAGGTATTTGCATTTGTTCCATAGCGGAAGTGAAACGTGTAGGAGACACACTTTTGGGTATGGCTACACAGTGTGTTCAAGTCAAGAATGTAATAAAAACATCTCCTCAGACTCTCTCAAATCTGTGCCTAAAGATAAATGTTAAGCTTGGAGGGATCAATAATATTCTTGTACCTCATCAAAGGTAAGATAAGCCAGTCTCCATTTTTCTCTGTACCACCATAGATGTAATGTACTGTACTGAGATCTGTATGGGAGTAGCTTCTGTGATTTCTGACTGCCATAGGACAAACACATTTTGACAAAAATTTGAAGTTTGAATTGACAAGGTTAGGAAATTCCCTTGTGAAAATCATACCTATCTTCATTTTCATTTATTATGCAAAGTACCTCTTAACTTTATTTCTTTCTTGCTGAAGAGCCTGGTTTGAAGTATTTTCTCAATACTTGATAGTCATCTTCAACCTGGTGTTAGGAAACTACTCAGAAAGGGGGCTTGTGGCAGGTGGGGGAGGGGGCAGGGCATGTTAAGAAATCCTATCAACCTTGCAGCAGTCAGATGACAGCAGGTGTTGGACTGTCATCTTGTCTGAGAGCTCTCGGGAAGTAGGAGGCCTGGAGACTCTCAGGTGCTGGGGAAGAGGTTGAGCAACAAGTTTCCTTTACTAGTTGAAGTAACTCACACACTAAATAGTGTGGTCAGCAAGCACCACAAATTAGCAGTAAAATAAGGATGGAAATGTATACTTGACACATAAGCTCTTTTTTTCCCTTTTATTCCATCCTAAGTCTCCTTCCACTCCCTACTAAATGTGAAAGGAAATTCATAAGTGAGATATAGAATTTTATCAAGAAGTCCAAAACTAAGACACAATTGCTTTAAAATAAGGTGAACTATCAGTTATTTTGTGATTATTATATGTATGTTATTCACATTTATGACCAAAGGAAGAGGAGTAGTCATTTCCCTGGTCTCTTCCAAGTAGAGATTTCTTTTCTTCTTGAGAGAGAGGATTAAAATGTAATTAAAATAAAGATTGAAACAAACAGGTAGATTAATGAGTAAGGTGATGGTTTTTCTGCTGATGAAGAATGATAGCAGCAGTGTAACCACCAGCACCAGAAAACTGCTCTGAATAAGACACTGGATAAACCCACTGCTTTTCCTTCATTGTCTAGAGATTCAGGAATTTAAGAGAATAAAGCTGGAGAAGGGGGAAAGATGAGAATAAAGCTGTTGGTATTTAGGCATAAGAACTGTCTGTATATAAGAGCTGTGCTATGTCAGCAGCTTGCAGTCATGTTGCAATTGTGAGTAACAGATAAGTGGATAATGAAAGAAATGAATCCTCTAACTTTTTTAAAATGTTTTGAAGACCTTCTGTGTTCCAGCAACCGGTGATCTTTTTGGGAGCAGATGTCACTCATCCCCCAGCTGGTGATGGGAAAAAGCCTTCTATTGCTGCTGTAAGTGCCCCTCAGTAGCTTTTCCTACCCAGAGTTTAGACAAAGATCAACATGTCATTTTCAACTTTTTAAAATTTTAATGATATTTTTCTTGAAACCAACTCTGATTTATTTAGGTTGTTTTTCAAAAAATGATTATTCTCTGGTTCAGGGCCTACAAGTTCTATGCATAGTTACCCTTTTACAAAACAGGAATTGTGGGCGCCCACCGTACTCCATTAGAAAATCACATATAACTTATCATAAGCCTTCTGTATTCAAGGTCCCCATCTGAAGTTTAGTCTGTTGAATCTGTGGATGTCAAATCCGCAAGCAGATCCACTTAGAAGTGGTTGTACGTAGTTCAAGGATCAGCTGTGTATCTGTTCAATCAAGTTTGTATCACTCACATTTTCTGTATCCTACTTTACCTTCTATTTGACCTCTCCATATAGTTGTATAATTTCAGCTATTTGGAATTCAAAGAGTTTATTTCAGTAATGTGTTTTTAAGGGTAAGATGCATTCCATGTAAGTTCAATGGATTGCATTTTCTTCAGTATAAAAATAGAATCCACCTTTGTTCAGTTTAACATTTTGTATGTGAATTCTTCAACCCTGCCACTCCTACTTTTAATATCTGTCATATCTTTGCTCACCTCTATATTTGTAATCTTTCTGTGTCAGTTCCTTTAAATGTATTTCTTTTAAACTACTGAAAACCAGGTATGATTTTACTCAACTCGAAATGACTTGATTTTAACAAAAGTCAGTTTTTTTAAAATGTCAATATATTTAAACTATACTTGATAAGTTACAGAAGTTATCATAAGCCATTAGTTTTTTTAAAGTTTTAAAAATCTTACAAATCTTTTTTATTCTGGAAAATAATAATAATATTAAAATATCCTCTATAACTATTTTATTAAGTGGAGAAAATTTACTTTTACCTATTAGTAAGTTATATCACTTTTTACTCTTAATGTTATGCATGTATTATTTACATTTCAAAAATGTCCTAGAAGTAGTACCAGGTCATCTGTGATATTCATAAAAATGTTATTATAAAATGATAAAGAAACCCAAAAGCCTCTTTTTTTTTTTTCTTTTTTTGAGACTAGGTCTTGCTGTTTTTGCTTGTGGAACCCCAGGCTCACGTTGCCCGGGGTACCACAGACTCAAGCAATCCCCAGCCTCAGCTTCCCATGTAGCTGGGATTACAAGCCCAGCTATAATTTTTTTGGAACTAGGTCTCGCTACGCGCCCCCAGCAGTACTCGAACCACAATCCCTGGCCCCAGCCACAGCTTCCTAAGCTGCTGGTTACAAGCATGTGCCACCATGCCTGGCCACAAAAGCCTTTTTTTATATATACTCTTTTAAGGCCATCTTCCAAGAAAGTTTAAACATATTTTAATTCTTTTGGACCTCTAAATGTTATTGTTTTTTCCTGTGTACTAAGTATTCATGTGTACTAAGTATTCACTCATTTTAAGATTCATTAAGATTCACTCATTTCACTCATTTTAAGATTATTAGAGGTCTTATAAATATAGAATCCATTATCTGCAATATGACTTCTGTTCCCAAGTAACTAAAGACTAGTGTGAGAAACATGTAAGTAATAAATGCAACAAATTATTAAGTAGATACTACCATGATATGTATGTTATAAATTAAATAATTATTAAATATGATAATAAAAATCATTAAAGTGGTATAAAAGTTTAGATTGCAAAAACCTGATGTTTGGGGAATGCTGAAAAATGCAAGGAGTTGGTATGTGGCATACCAGGCTGGGGAGCTCTTGTAAGCTTTTCTGAGATGTTTTGGTACCATCAAGAGGTATGTGTGTTTACTGTTTAATAGTGAGATACCATTCAGAGGAAATAAATGGTCAGAGTTCTGTTTTTGAAGCCTGATTTTGATGTAAACGCTGACCTGGAAGAAAGAGAAGCTGGACTAGTGGCCAGTTGGTTTTCTGCCTACGCCCCCATCAGAATGATACATGAACATTATTAAAATATTTTGATTCCAGAACTCTTGCTTCAGTAAAAACAAGTGATTGTAACTGTAATCAAGGTAAACTTTTCAGTTCATGCTTCAAAGTTCCCTGTGCTCCAAAC
This sequence comes from Uropsilus gracilis, assembly GCA_004024945.1. Taxonomy (NCBI): domain Eukaryota; kingdom Metazoa; phylum Chordata; class Mammalia; order Eulipotyphla; family Talpidae; genus Uropsilus; species Uropsilus gracilis. The sequence continues at coordinate 20,752 of PVHY01012271.1, read as the reverse complement.
ACATAATCATTTAACAAAGCACAGGAGAAAGTGAGATAGCTACCCTCAAAACCTAGTTTAACTTATCTGAGGACCAGAGATACAGCATAGTCAGACTGACTGTAAATTTAAACCTCTGGTCTAAAACATTACAGTAAGAGAGGAAAAATTATTTTAAAATTTATGAAGCATAACCTTTCTTCCTTCCTTTTTTTTCTTTTTTTTGTTTTTGTTTTTGTTTTTGAGACTAGGTCTCACTGTATTGCCCAGGGTTGTCTTGAACCCGCAGACTCAAGTGATTCCCTAGCCTCAGCCTCTCAGGTAGCTGGAATTACAGGCACATGCCACCACACCCAGCTGAATCATAACTTTTCTAAAGTGATAGCTAAGTCTTATCTTTAATTTCTGGCTTGGGAAAGTATGAGCAATAAGATGAGAAATCAGTGGTTTGAATGGGTCCTCTTTTTCACTTCTCCTACTCTTTTTGTATATTTTTGTCCCTTTCTTTAGGTCCACCTAAATCTAAATTTAGCAACATCTGTAAGTTAGAATGTCAGTTCAAAAGTGTAGCCTACTTAAGGGAAAACTAGACCGTTTACTGAATCTTTCATTCTGCTCACATAATTTTCATGGAAGTTACCAGTTTTTGATTCTCAAAAAATAAAAATTGATAAACAATTAGGTTACAGTAAAACACACATTATAGAAACCCATGTACCTTCCCAGATTTTTTATTGAGGTGAAATTCATATTCATGTGGTACTGCTTATCTTATTTTCTCCTTTTCTTTATTTTTTCTGACCTAGGTTGTAGGTAGTATGGATGCACACCCAAGCAGATACTGTGCTACAGTAAGAGTTCAGAGACCCCGGCAGGAAATCATCCAGGACTTGGCCTCCATGGTCCGAGAACTTCTCATTCAGTTTTATAAATCAACTCGGTTCAAGCCTACTCGTATCATCTTTTATCGGGATGGTGTCTCAGAGGGACAGTTTAGGCAGGTTGGTTCCTGGTGCTCATCAGCTGTGGTTGAGTCTGAGTCAGATAACATGTTTATAATATGCATATGAATCTAACATTAAAAGACTTAACTTGAGAGTTCTAAAGTCAAAATATGATGCTGCCTTAGATTTTCCCTTTTAAAATGTTTACTATGGAAGCCTTGGTTGCTAAGACTGCTCTGGTAATACAGATGAATTGGAGAAGTATCTTTAGCTGTAAAGTGATGTAATTAAAAAATTCTAAAACAAAACCATTTTACTTTGAAGTATGCATAAGAGAATATATCAAACCTTTTCATTTCATCTTCTCTAGGTATTATATTATGAACTACTTGCAATTCGAGAAGCCTGCATCAGTTTGGAGAAAGACTATCAACCTGGAATAACCTACATTGTAGTTCAGAAGAGACATCACACGCGATTATTTTGTGCTGACAGGACAGAAAGGGTAATCTTACATCTGCTGGAATACTGTTTCAAGCCAAGCTTGTCTGACATAGTTTGCAACGTACTTAACAAAGGTTCTCTGCCAACAGAAGAGTTTATAAACATGGTGGAAAATTTCAACAAAACAGATTATGAGTTTAGAAATATCAGAATAGATTTTTTCTTGCTACTTAAATTTTGAGAATTCCTAGTGTTCAAAGTTCCGTTATACATTTTTTTTGTTGTAAAGAAACTCATGGTTTTAAAATTGTCCTTTCTATTCATGTCAGTAAATGTTTAGAAGAACATATTAAATATTCAGAAGAAAGAAGATTATATTCTCTTTTATAAATATTTTGTAAAAACTAGTTCCTTTAAAACCTATGGACCTGCTAGAGTGATTAGTGAAATTCATGCAAGCTAACCTTTAAATAATACTTCCATTATATTCACAGAATTTCTGTATTTTATAATATGCATATGTATTTTTATAATTAGAAAGGAAAAGGAAGTCTAAGTAATGAAGGAAATATGCCTTCATATCTCTATGAAACATAAGCAAGTAGCCAGCTTACTACCATATCCAGTGTATTGTCCTCCCCTCCCCATCCTACAAACCATGGAATAAAGAAAGCTGGGGATAACAAATGTCAGTGGCCTCATGGCAATTGAGTATAATAGAAAACACTAAAAGAGAAGAATTTACTTTGTCTTTGGTATATATTTGGTCTTTATTACATTTATTGTGTAACTTTGAGCAAGTAATATAACATCCCAATACCTGTTTCTTTCTCAGCAAGATTTGTATAATACTAATAGGTAATTTATTTGGATTATTAAGAGGATTAAAATGTAACATACTTGAAACAGTGCTTGGTACATACTAAGTACTCAAATTTTGATACAATGATGGTGATGGTGGTAGTAATAGAAAAAAATGAATAACAATAGTAGGCATTTTTCTAGACATTCTTAATAAATTTAACTCATTTAGTCCTCACAAACAATATTATGAGACATCTGTGGTATTGATGATGATGTTGATGATTGCTATTATCTGTTTTGCACAGACAGTAACTTTCACATGAAAAATTAAAGGTTATTAAGTTAGTAATTGGGTAGAACTCAAATTTGGTAGTGTGTCTAAAATGCTCTTACTCGCTGTCCTAGATAGCCTCTCTAATGGCAGTAGTGATAATTTTATTATGGCCTCTATGTTGTTAAAAGTCTTTGACCCCAAATTACTAGATACATTTCTGTATCTAGAAAGCCAAAGATCTCTCAAAAGAAAGATTGAGAAAACCCAAGTTAGATTTAATCATCACTTGTATCTGATGTTTAGTCCTTCATTTGTTGTTTCTCACCTTTGCTCTAAATATTACTATTAATAATTATAGATGTAAGAAAATTGTAAATGAGGACACAGAGGCATAGAAAGGTGAAAAACCATGCCGTCGCTAACACAACTAGAAACTGGTGGGACTATCATTTGGACCCAGGCATTCTGCTGCCTCTCAGAAGTAAAGCTTTTTCTGTGTACTACTTAGGAGATTTATGTGTGAAGAATAGACATATTTAGTGGATTATGAACTGTTTTCTCCAGCTCCTGCTTGGTGAAGTCGAGTTGGTTGACCAACACAATTATAACTGAAGCCACTGTGACCTGATGGCAGTACTTTATGTGCAGAAATAATGTCTGCATTGAATCAGATTGTAATCATGTCAGCTCTTTGACTCCTGCTTTTCTGCCCTTCACTGTATGCTGCTGGAAAAATTATTTTATATGCCTTTGTCTTAGGTTGCCTGAATAAATAGGAATAATACCTAATATGAAAATACCAGGATTTGATATATATTTAAAGTATCTGATGCATAAATGTTAACAAATGGTAGCTATGTGTATATTGTCAGCATTCTTTCTCTAAAATTAATATTCCAGGCAAATGCTAATTTTCATAAACTACATGTTCAAGAGTGCCTGTTGTACACAGGTACCATAAATTGGAACACTAAAAGAAACTTAACATTTTTTTTAAATGTCTTCCACCCATAATAGTGGGATTAGCTCCCAGCTAAGTATCAGTAAGAACTAAAAATTCTTTGTTGCTTATAAGCTCTAACCGCAACATTTAAGAATAGGAACCAGGACAAGAATAACACCTATTCTTCATGCTGACTTAAAAAATATTTCAAAATGAGAGTAGTAGATCAGTCTGGATATTGGTACATGTTTAAAAGTGCTTTCAGACACATTCTTTACCTTGTGTTTTTTGTTTAAACTTTAACTATATGAATGTAGGTTGGAAGAAGTGGCAATATCCCAGCTGGAACAACAGTTGACACGGACATCACACACCCGTATGAGTTTGATTTTTACCTCTGTAGCCATGCAGGAATACAGGTAAGCTAGCACTTAGGGTGAATTTTTTGCATTCAGGAATTTCCATTTTTACCATGTCTTTGGGTTTTTCAGAAAAAAGGAAGAGACATACCCTTCTCTGTATTCCGAACTATTTCCACATGAAATTAGATGAAACCTTCAGTAAATATTCTTGTTTCCCTTTCTTATGTTGAGAGGGACTTGTGTCTATATGAAAATACCAGATTATCAGTAATTTAATAGAATGACTCTCCCTAAATTAGTTCGTTAATATAAACTGAAACTAAAAAAAAAAAAAATCCCTTTGATATAAACCCTTTTTTTTTTAAATAAATATTTCATAAAAAAGATTTTACACTGGCACATGTTGAGCATGTCGTAGTTTGTTGAATCATTGCTTTAAGTTTCAATTTTTTTTTTTTATTATTATTTTTTTGAGACTAGGTCTTGCTGTGTTGCCTTGGGGTTGTCTCAAACCCATGGACTCAAGTGATCCCTAGCCTCAGCCTCCCAGGTAGTTGGGATTATAGGTGTGCGCCACCACATCTGGCTTCAGTTATGTATTTTTAAGAGTTTCTGTTTTGACCAGGCGCAGTGGTACATACCTTTAATCCCAGCCTATGGAGGAAGACCAGCACTGGGAATCGCTTGAGTCTGCGGGTTTGAGACCCACCCAGGGCAACATAGCAAGACCTAGTCCCAAAAAATAGCTGGGCGTGGTGGCACGTGCCTGTAATCCCAGCTACCTGGGAGGCTGACGCTGGGGATCGCATGAGTCTGCAGTACCCTGGGCAACATAGCAAGACCTAGCCTCAAAAAAAAAAGTTTTTGTTACTTAATTAATTTGTTTGGAGTTTTTAATTTTGTTTAGCAGAGCATAAGCTTTAGTTCTGTGCTTCTCTAGCTTTCGAGTAGCAGAGTGTGAACTCACATTCCTAGGAAGTCTGAGAGAATGCCGTTGAAGTTTATTTTAGGTTACTTACCACCAATTAAAATAGAAAGTGTAGCCAGGCACAGAGATGTGTGCCTATAATCCAGCCACTCGGAGGCTGAGACTAGGAATCACTTGGGTCCACAGGTTCAAGACAACCCCAGGCAACATAGCGAGACCTAGTCCCTTAAGAAAAGAAAAAAAGAAATTGTGCTTCTTGCACTTCTCTCTGTATACTTATATTTCTGTATAATGTTTACACTGAAGGTTTCCTCCTCTGCTTCTAGTAACTGGCCGGCCTCCTGCCCCCCCCCCCCCAATTGCTCATGGTGTGTGCATATCCAGTGACACTCATCTCATCAAAGCTGTCCACCACTTGACTTCCACTGCCTTTTTCTCCTACTTCTCATCTTGCCTTCCTGTACTTTTTTGGAGATTGGTTCTCTTCTTCTATCCACCCTTTTTTTTTTCTTTGAGGTAGCATTGATTCACTACTTTATACAGTTCAGAGGTCTAAGACCATACTCACCACCAAGGTGCCCACAGTCCTCCACGATAGTCCGTGGCCCCCTCCATCCTACTTTTATTCTATCCTTCCCTTTGTTAGACTCCATTTTACAGTCGAATTTCTAGAATTTGTTTTCAGTTTGGTTTTGTCTGAACCTTTGTTTTGTTTCTCTATATTCCACATGTCAGTGAAACTATCCAGTGTTTGCCTTTCTCCTTCTGACTTATTTCACTTTGTATAATCCCCTTCAATTTGGTTTTTTTAACTTTAAACATTTATGGCTTTGAAATCTCTCTTTACAGATAAAACTTTTCCTTTCCATTTTCAGCCCTTGAAGTTGTTTTTGACTGTATCCTCTGACCTGCCACACTGATCTAACCAATACTTTAGCCCTATAGAATCTGCCTTCTCACTCTCACTGCTGATTCATTTTTTTCATTCTCACCTGCTTAGTTACAGCTCTCAGTGTTACTCTCCTGTACCCTTGCAAAGTGATCCTAAGTGTCCTCACTTAGTCTGTTCTTCATCAGATTAATTAATACATTGAGGCGCTCCTGTCATTCATCTATTTAATGCTCCATATCCATTAAAGGTGAAGTCTCATCTTCTCAGGACTATATATATATATATGTATGTATAGGCTCAATTCCCACTACTCCCTATCATATCCCCATTGCTTCTTCTCTACTCTCCAGCTCTCTCTCACTCTTCACTGCCTTCCTTTCTCTTCATCCTTCCCTTTTCTTTTCCTCTTTATGTAACCATCTCCTCTCTTACACAACCATTCTAAACTACTTTCAGTTTGTTCTCATATCCTGTTCATGCTGCTCCCTTTACTTAAGTATTCCTACTGTCTTACCCCTGATCATCTTGAGACTTGCTCTCAGACTTCATCTCCCAGTATCCTTTCTTGTATCCTTTTCCAAGACCAGTGCCCCCCTCTATACTGCCTGACCACGCTATGTGCACCTTTTGTTGTTTTATAGACAGCATTTATAATCAAGCTTTTGTTTCTCTGCTCCTTCCACTAGTAAGTTCCTCAAAGGCAGTGACTCACTCATTCAATCAGCAGGTACTTAACTCTGTACCTCCAAGGACATAGGTGTTAATACTAGGTATACAAAGTGAACACATAATCAGTTTCTTCCTCTTTTAGTTTATTGGGGTATTATTAATCTCACAAATACATATTTAGATATTAGTATAAGTGCAGTAAAAGAAAACTAAAGACAGATTTTAGTGGGAACTCGATTTAGATTGGGAGATCAAAATACTTTCATGAGAAATGACACTTAAAGTTAGATTTTGATGAGTGAATAGGAGTTAACTATGGCAAGAATAGAGAAAACAATTCCTGCATAAGCCCATATATGGGTCTTCTTGGTGGGCACATTTTTAACCATTGAAAGGATAAAATGGACTGTAACATGAGATATAGATTATGCTTGATCATATAGACCCATGAGAGCAGATTAAGACTTGGATTTAAATATAAGTGCATTAGGTAACCATTAGAAGGCTATAAGCTGAACATTTTAATAATTAATGCACTGTGTACTGTGTGATTTTTTTTTCTTTAATTCACTCTCACTGAGTAACAGATTGTACGGGGGAGTAAGAGTAACACTGAAGACATCAATTAGGAGTGTTTAACATAGTCCAGGCAAAAAAATGATGGTGACTGGGACTAGGATGATGATAGGAGAAAACTAAATGAATTACATATACTTAGACTTTTGCCCATTCTCTTCCCTGTGCAGGAAATGCTCTTTCCCCTGATCATACAAGCGTTCTTTATCATTTAGGACTCAATTGTGTGTCTCATCCTGAGACAGCCCTTCCCTGTCCACCCAATCTAAACTATCACAGATACAACCAGTCTTTCATGCTATCTTGCATTTAAATTCTCTTGATAGTCTAATTTATATATTTTGGGGGTGGGGGAGGAGACTAGGTCTTGCTATTTTTGTTTTTTTGCTTTTTTTTGAGACTAGGTCTCACTATTTTTGCCCATGGAACTGCAGGCTCACATTGCCCGGGGTACCACAGACTCAAGCATTCCCCAACTTTAGCTTCCCAGGTAGCTGGGATTACAGGCGCGCACCACCACGCCCAGCTATTTTTTGGGGACTAGATCTCATTACATGCCCCCGCAGGACTCAAACCACGATTCCTGGCCCCGGCTGTAGCTTCCTAGGCTGTCACCTACAAGCATGCACCACCATGCCTGGCCTTATTTTATTTTTTTTAGAGACTAGGTCTCAGTATTTTTTTGCCTGTGGAACTGCAGGCTCATGTTGACTGGGATACCACAGACTCAAGCAATCCCCAGCTTCAGCTTCCCAGGGAGCTGGGATTACAGGCGCACACCACCATGCCCAGCTATTTTTTGGAATTAGGTCTTGCTTCCTGACCCCGGCAAGACTCGAACCACAATCCCTGGCCCCGGCCGCAGTTTCCTAGCCTGCCGCTTACAGGCATGCGCCACCATGCCCAGCTCAATAGTTTAATTTCTGATGGTTTTATTTATGTAATATCTTTCTCACTGCTGAAACATGTGTTTTACTCACTACTGTGTGCCCAGCATCTGATTCAGGACCCAAGGACATACAGTGAGAAAATATCTGGACTTAATGTGGTGAATGTATTATATATGCATTTGTAAACATGTAATTTGGGAGAGCTAGGATTTAGTGATAATTTGAATTTTATCTCCCAAATCTTATTGTATCAGACGAATGTTAACTCAAAATATGAACTTAACTTTCACCTTTGCCACTGCCATTTTCTTAGTTCCTGTGTTCATTGCTCTTGCACCAAAACTAATGCAACAACCTCCTTACTACTCGCCTTACTTTCAGTCCCTTTTTTCTAATCCATCCTCTTTATTATTGCTGTTACTTTTATAACATCCCAATCATATCCATCCTTAAAGCTCAGTTAAATAAAACTATGCAGCTGGACACAGTGGCACATGCCTTTAAGCACAACCTACAGTGAGGCTAGACTAGGAATCACTTGAGGTTTAAGACCCAACCAGGGCAACATAGTGAGACCTACTCTCAAAAAAAAAAAAAAAAGCTATGCAGTATTTTCACTGCTAACTTCAAGTGAAAGCCCAAATCTAAGCTTGTCATTCAATCTGATTCCAAATTTTCTTTTCGCCTTCATCTTTTTCCCCTCATGCACTATACTCTGTTTATACTATTTAATATCTTAACTCAAAATAGGTTATGAAATTTTATGTCTCTGTGCTTTCATTAAGGCTGTTAATTTTCTCTACTGTCTCCTGACCCTGTGCACCCAAAAAGGCCAAATCTCACTTATTCCCCCTTGGTGAAGAACCAAGACTTATGTTCACAATGATTTTCTTTGATGTTCTCATGTAGGATAAAGTAAAGTACTCCTGTACCGCAGCCATTTGTTTGTTGTCTTATAAGTGTAGATGCTGGCCAGGCACGGTGGCTCATGCCTGTAAGCTTCAGCCTATGAAGCGGCCAAGGCTAGGGGTCGTGGTTCGAGTACCGCCTGGGCCCATAGCAAGACCTAGTTCCAAAAAAAAATAGCTGGGCGTGGTGGTGCATGCCTGTAATCCCAACTACCTGGGAAGCTGAGGCTGGGGATTGCTTGTGTCTGGTAACCCGGGCAACGTGAGCCTGCGGTTCCACGGGCAAAATTAGCGAGACCTAGTCTCAAAAAAAAAAAAAAAAGTGTAAAAGTGTAGATGCTTCTGTCTTTTCTACTAAATTGTTTGCCAGTGACAGGAAACCTTTGACTTTGACTTAACTTTCTTTGACTCCTTAGTAAGGCATAATAATTAACACATAGGAACTTCACTAAATGTTCTGAGTTTTTTCTAAAATAAACATGTAATTTACCACTTTTAAGTGTACAGTTATTTCACATTAAGGTCATTTACTTTGTGTACAGCTATGTCACCATCTGTCTCCCCAGAACTTTTCTGTCTTCCCTGATACTATGTAACCACCTAAACACTAGTCCTGTTCCCAGCTTTCCTAGCCCCTGCTGCCAGCAGTCTATTTTCAGTCTCTGAATTCAACTACTCCAGTTACCATATATGAGTGAATCTTACAATATTTGCTCTTTTATAGCTTGTTTCATTGAGTTCAGTGTCATCCATGTTATGGCATATGTCAGGACTTTCTTCCTTTTTAAGACTAAATAATAGTCCATTGGGCATCTATAGCACATTTTGTTTAGCCGTTCATCCATCACTGGATACTTGAGTTCTTCCACCTTTTTGCCTATTAGGAATAGTGCTGCTTTGAGCATAAAATTATGCAAATATTTGTCTGAGTTCTTGCTTTCACTGCTTTTAGATATGTACCCAAAATCAATTACATTTTTTAAAAAATCAATCATTAAATTATTATATGGCTGACTAATGTACAAAATTAACTTTTTTGTTTTTTGAGACTAGGTTTCACTATTTTTGCCCATTGAACCGCAGGCTCACATTGCCCGGGGTACCACAGACTCAAGCAATCCCCAGCCTCAGCTTCCCAGGTAGCTGAGATTACAGGCGTGCGCCATCATGCCCAGCTATTTTTTTGGAACAAGGTCTCACTATGTGCTCCCGGAGGGACTCGAGCCATGATCCCTGGCCCTGGCCGTGGCTTCCTAAGCTGACACAGGCATGCACCACCATGCCCGGCCCTAAAATTAACTTTTTATATAACTAAATCTGTGCTGAATATATTTTAAGTTTAGAAATCAACAGAATATATACGATTGCTTTCTCTGTAGGGCACCAGCCGTCCTTCACACTATCATGTTTTATGGGATGATAACTGCTTTACTGCAGATGAACTTCAGCTGCTGACTTACCAGCTCTGCCACACTTATGTGCGCTGCACACGGTCTGTTTCTATACCTGCACCAGCGTATTATGCTCACTTGGTGGCATTCAGAGCCAGATACCATCTTGTGGACAAAGAACATGACAGGTAATATAAAAACATAACAAATACAAATCCTTACCCTTTCTTACCCAAATCCAAGTGTGTATGTTAGAACTTCCATAGAAAAAATTTTAAGTGCTTCCATGTAAGTATATACCTGTTTTCCGTAAAATGTGCCATTAAGAATTAAAGTTCCATAAGCTCCTAAGACTTTTGTGTGTAAAGCAATAAGTCAGAACTGACTGCCTGAGATAAGGAATCCCATTGAGATGGGCTGTGTAGGCTTATTAATAATGAAATGAGACAGTGATTGAGTTGCTTTACCAAATTAACTCAAGGGAGAAATTATTGGTAATAAAAGTATATAGACAAATAAAATGATGTTTGGCATCTGCTTCTAAGTAATCCTGTGGAGGTGAGAAATAACACTAGCCTTGAGTCAATTAATTGAAACTCGAAGATAGATGGAGTTCATTATGCCAGCCTCCTTAAAAAATATATATATATATGTATATATAAACATCTTCCTGTAACATAATATTTTTCAGAATGATTACATCAAAATTGGGTTTTTGCTTTCATTGCCACTTCTCTTACAGTGCTGAAGGAAGTCATGTTTCAGGACAGAGCAATGGGCGAGACCCACAGGCTCTTGCCAAGGCTGTACAGATTCACCAAGATACCTTACGCACAATGTACTTTGCTTAAGAAGCCGGAAGATATTCTCTGAGAGGAAGAACTGAAAGATGAATTGACATACAATGTATGTTTCCAGTGGAGTCCTTTGAGGGGGATGCCTCCAGCCATACAGAAATCAACACTGTGTGGGGGCCTGTGTCTGATCTTTATGTTGATACAAGGATGATTGTTTACTCCATCAAGGAACACAGTACCATTATGCAATATGAAACCAGCCAACTGCTTTTTTGTGCGGTCTCCTGTAGGAAGTATCGCAGTTGTTTTGTTTTTACTTTCTTGTAGTCTAACCCTTTTATGCCTTTACCTCAAGTTGCTTGGCAGCACAACTATCTTTGCAAAAAAAGTAAAGAAAATGTAAATGATGATTTAAAAAAAAAAAAACACACCTACATGAATAATCAAAGTGATAGTTCACAATTATGTGTGCAAAAAATTAATGTGGATTTGTGTATTGTAAAAGGTATCTGTATATTTTAAATATATACATGCATAATTCATAGACATATATATCTAGTCTACATTGACTATAGATATATATGTGTCTGTGTATTATAGTTCATTCCATTGGGGAGCTTTCTTTTCCTTCTGCTATCCCCCTACCACTGCTTTTCTTTCTCTTCTTCCCTTTCCTCCATTGCATACATTTCCCTGCTTAATGCTGTTAGTGACATTCAAATGTTCATGTATTGGTTCATTTGAATATGAAGCATGACAAATTAGATGTTTGGGGTTTTTTTTTTTTGCACACCCTACTTCTACCCTCATACACAATTCTGAGTCTTTAGACCTTGATATTACTTTCTTGAGAAACAAAATTACTTCATGTATCTATTTTTGTGAGAAAGTGTCTTCTCCCTCCTGCTTTGAACTTATATTTGCCTTTTGTGCAATGTGTACATAAATAGTAGCAACCTATTCTTTTTCTCTAGTGGGTTTGTTAAAGCTGCTATAAATATAAAACCATGCCAGTAGTTCTAACTCTTTCTCTCTCTAAATGATATGTATTCTAAAGCCTTCTGTTTCTATGGATTATAACGGAAATCCTTCGAAACTTTTACAAAGGGTAAATATTTCAAGTGATTGGAACTCTCTAAGGTTGAGACTCTAAGATTGGATGCAAAGAGAGAAGGGGTTGTTAAGGTTTCTGTTCATTTAGTTTGGTAGTTTAACTTGCCTCTCATACCTTAATGTGATTTTCATATATATATTTTTACATATGTGTATATATAAACATGTGTTTTGAAGTTTAGCTTCCTTTTCTTTTATATTTATTAGAGTAGTGCTTTAATAATTATAGGATCAAATTGGCAACATCTTTTACAGAAATTTAGTCACTTTTAAGAACTGACAAGTTGTTTTTGTTATCTTTTAGTGCAATAAGCAGTTTTAAAGGATAGTTGTGTCGGTTTGACACCTTTACCATGAGTAGTAGGAGAAACAGGCACCTTCATAATTTTAAAAGGGCAAAGTAATACAGCCTTAATTTCAGAAGGAAAGTATTGTGACTTTGAAGCTTAAGCCTGTCTTTTAAAAATCATAATGAAAATGAAGGATGTTTAATTTCCTAATTAAGTCTGACTAATACTAGAAACAAAGTTGAACTTTGATTTCAGAAATGACAGTGAATAGTTTAAGATTTAGGTGAGTCTTTGAAAACACCTCATATTTACTGAATAATCATATTGGTGAGGTACCCATTTTCACATACTAAAATGAATCTGGAAAATGTAAAAGATTTATAAAACCTTTTTTTTGTTAATTTATCACCAATAACTTTCCTTTTAAAATTAGGGTAATAGTGACAAAGGAAGTTAAGATTTTGATCATTTTTAAATGAGTTAAATCACTGAAATGTGGGGAAAAGTTTTATAAAACTTTTATTGATTTCACTTTAAGATATGAAAAAGTACTATAAAGCTATCAAAACCAAGTTCATCAGTAACATTAGATTCAGGGGAGATTTGCACTTTGTAACTCATAAAAACTGCATTTAACTTTTTTCTTTTTGCACTGGTTCAGAGTGTAGATATTACAGATTGTTTCCATGGGCATTGTGCTAACTTTGAAACCTTTCAGGATTCCATCTGCACCTATAAATGAATCATAAAACTCTTCAGTTCCTCTCTTACCTGTAATCCACTCTTATTGCCAATTTACTGTATTTTGAGCCTAAAATCTGAGCCCATATCCTCCAGCAGGTATGAAATCTTTTGTCCCTCTGCCAGAAAACTGAAAAAGTACTGTATTTTGTATGTTTATTATATTGAAGTGTCTGAAATGCAGTTTACAACACTGTTCCAAAGCCCTTTACATAAGGTAATGTTTATATAGTATATACATTTTTCTCCCAACCCTTCCTCCTTCTCTCCAAAAAATTATGTTAAAAAATTTTTACATCAAAATATCACTGAATATAGAAAGGAATATGAGCAGGAAAAGAAAATAGAATATCTTAGGTGATGAAAACTTGATTACTCATTGCTTGCTCAGTATTAGTAAATTTTCTTTTCAGTGAGAGTTGCAAAGATTCATGTGGGAACCTTTAGGACCCAGGGGAAAACTATAGATACCTTTTCCCTGTTTCCTGCTTTACCTGATTTTCAGTTACATAGTCTCACATGCCCCATTATAGAACCCATAATTTAAATCTATCTGTATGTTTACGGAGGAAAAGAAATTTTTAATGTAAAGCTTCACTTTAAAGTGAGTTCTTTTTTAGGGTGCTCCTACAGTTCCAGCATTGTTAGTTTAGGGTTCCTTAACTTAAAAGGATATGTATTGTATAGTTCTGATTTACTTACTGATAAACCAGTATAACAAACTTAATTAAAAGATACCTTATAAAGGCATGGTAGTGAGAGCCTGTAATCCCAGTTACCTGGGAGGCTGAGGCTGGGGATCACTGAGTCCACGGGTTCAAGAAAACCCTAGGCAACATAGGGAGACCTAGTCTCTTTAAAAAAAAAAAAGATACATTATACTTAGAATTTTAACATGAAAGCTAAAGTGGCAAATGCTTTATGAAATTTGTTTTAATTATTGCACTTCTGGTGCAGAATTTCTGATCTTTTTTATTCAAAAACAATTATTGTGAAATTAATAATCATGTTTTTGCTGTTGCTTACTATGTAATAAATACTAATTTTGATTCACTGTTTCCTATAATGTATAAAAGTGACTCTCAAATGTCAGTCCCAGGAACTGGTACAATTGATGCTCATGTGAGGAGGAGTTGGGAGTTTAATGTATATTCTGAATGGCAAATGTGTCTGTGTGAAGTGCTGATTCATGTTATTGTATTACAGTATCAAGTTTCTGGCATTGAGGACCATACACTTATAATACTGTAGCTGCTATATTTATTTAATCATGTAGAGTCTGACAATTACTGCACTAAATAACAAGGAGATGAGCAGGATTCAAGGCTAGTGTTAGATACTCTCCCCTTTTTTTTCCTAAATAAGATTATGAACGTAAAATACCAAGGTAACAAAGGGTGCTGCCGTTATAGTTTCAATTTAATGTTAAGATACTCTTTCTTTGTTTTAGAAATAGAGATTTTGAGTTTAGCGGCTTTGAAAAATGGAACCTCAGCTGTCTTAGTACTGATTTTAGATGTATTTTCACAGAAGTATACAGTTTCCTGTTATTTTTAAATATTTTTCCTTTTAACAAATTTCTCAGCAAAAAATATTCCTCTATGGAGATCTTCCTGTTTGTAACCTACTAATTTATTTCTCTTGTTAGTAGAGTAGTCTGGAAGGATTCTAGTAGGAGTGGAGCGTGTTTCAGAAAGGCACTTGATAAAGCTTCTAGCATAGGGGTCCCTAGCCTTCTGAAGACCTTTATTAGCTTCTCATATTAGGTTCTGTGATAACCCAGCACTGCCTGATGTTTAATTATATATTACCAAATGGATTGTAGTGTGACAGAACTCATGACAGGGTTAGTCATGACAGACTTAAGGGTATCTGGGGAAATAAAGACTGAGTTTCTCTTCAATAGAAATGACTGGTGGAAAAGCTCAGTGTTTAAGGAAAGGCAGCATTCAGGGTGCCAGGAATAGATATGAAGTAATTTGATGGAATATCATTGTTCAAAGAATTGTGTGGGTATTTTCAGAGGCTGGTATGACTTTGCCAAGGAAAGTGATTTTTTTATGAAATCCACAAAAGCAAAAATACTTTGATGCCTTGCTGTTTCAGACTTGATAGTTAATGTTTTGCCAGGAAATTTAATTGACATTTTTATATAATTTTACTCATTTAAAATCATTAAATCTGAGTTAAATATTTGCTCATCTAGCAAATATTTGCTTAGTATCCTATGAAAACTACTAGAAACAGGTTGCCCTTAACAGTAACTTGCTACTTAAATAGCCTTTTATGAATTATCAATCAAATTGCAAAAATACATCATTCACCTGGCATCTTTATTTTGGCTTTTTTATCCATATGAAGTTTTTAGTCATTTTTATTTTCTGAGAATTTATGGATGTCTTAAAGCTTCAATAATAATGGTTGGAAGTCTATCAAGTAAGACCTTCCTGAGTGGCAGTATAACCCTAATTGTAGAGTCAGGCTATATCTATTTTCTTGTTTCCTTCTTAGCATATGCAGCACTTTTGTGATTTTATAAATGTTAAAAAAATAAGCCAAGAATAGATGTGAAAACCAACACAGCAACATGAAAGTGAGAATTTTCTTCAAAAAATTTTTAATTCCTGTTTTTATTAAGAACAATTCTTGATCAGTGGCAATGTGAGAAATGACACTCTGATTAGCAAGAGCCAAACTGACTCCCAAAAGGAAAAATCTCTCTCTCTCTCTCTCTCTCTCTCTGTCTCTCTCTCTCTCTCTCTCTCTCCCCCCCTCTCTCTCCCCCTCTCCTCTCCCCCATCACTGTCTCTGTGTGTATAAATGTTTTAACTTTTTCCTACTTTTTAAAAAATGGTACATTTCACTTTATAATTTTCTGTGTTGGTCAGAATAATTCCTTTCACCCAAGATACACTAGGCTTGTGCTAATACTATCCATTGCTAGTTGAACCTTATTTTATTTTTCTTTATCCATCAAAGATAGTACTCTGGATTTTTAACGTTGTTGACTAAACCTTGAGAATCCTAAAAAGTATGAAACTAAAGGTTTTAGTTTGAGTTAAAGATAGATAGTAAATTTAATACAGAGGATTGGGATTTACTGGTGAGAAATCCTGAAGTTATAGGTAACAGTGTGACAGAATTAAGATCTTGTCAAATTATCTCTCCAGATATCAGTCTCCCTTCCTTTTCAAAATCAGTGTCCAAGGTAACCAAATCTACTGTTGTATCTATGTTAGGTAATTAAGTCTCAGTAAAGCAAAGACATTCTTCAGGGTAGACACTGCATTAAATTTTTTAATCATTTTTAAAAGCAAGGCGGTTCTTAGAAAGTGCCTTTTCAGATGATGGTGCTGTAGATTTTTATTTTTCAAATAGCAGGAGGTTAAAAATGTTTAAAAAAATAAATTATTTTAGAACTACAAGAGTGTGACAGTTTCATATAAATGTTATTCCTTGTCCTGAATCTGGTCGGAGGGAACCAAATAAAGCTTTTATTCATTAAAATAGCTAGGTAAATGCTCACCAAATATATTTTGTAAGTTTGAAATTTGTAATAGAATTAACCCTTTCAGTTTTCAGCTGTATTGAAAGTAATCTATATATAGGCACATAAAACAGCAAATCTACCTAATTTTTTAACAATTCTGGGTACAGTAGCAAATGCCTAAAGAGAAAGGTAACTTGCCAGAAATTATATGTCATAGGCTACCTTTCCTTTTTTTTCTTTTCCCTAGCATAGACTAACCCTTTTGTAGATCTCTATATGGCAACCTTTTCTGTTTAATCTTTATTAAGTAAGACTGCTTTGTAAAGGGAGAGCCAAGTCACTATGGAAATCTGGAAATCAATTTCAGAGAAAAGGTTAAATGATGATGTCTCTAGCTTTAGCTAAATTTTCTCTTCTATCAAGAAATATTTTAAGTAATTTCCTCTTTTAATTTTTTTCTCGGATGGGAGAACTGAAACATGATAATAATACATCTAAAAGAGTATGACTAGTTAGTTAGAAATAGAACGTGCAAAATAGGACTTTGGAGGAATAAACAGAAGAAAGGATAATGTCAGGACCATTCATACTTATTTAGATATGTGGTAATCCATCAGAAAGGAACTTTTTCCTGAATTAGGAAACCATAAAGAGCAATAAGCAATCGATTTATTTAATGAGTTCTTACTTGTGAACTTGGTAAGCATTCCTCCAGAAAGAAATAGACTAAAAACAAAACACCACACCTCAGTAACCTTGTATGCTGCAATATGTAATAATGATAGTAAAATTATATTGTTTGGAGTGTACTGTGTCTGTTTGCAAATATACATGCACATTAAACTTTTTCATTTTTTATAATGTCTTAGTAGCAATTTTGCATTTATTTTTTAATATTAATTTTTCTATTGTGATGTTTATATTTATTGGCAACTTGTGTGCAACTTTTATATTTTGCCTAGATGTTGATTTTAAGGTATTTTACTTTTATAGCTATTTCTAGCTTTCCCTTTCTTTGTAATACTAGCAAAGATTAAGATAGAATGTTAATACACCAACCAAAGTATTAATTCCATAAAGTCTAGAGTTGGGATTTTTACCAATAAGCTAATAACACTCTTTTAATGTAGAATGTTTATACTGTTTCTATAGTGGGCATTAAAGGTAGTTAGGCAGATCTCAATATGGAGAAGGAGGTAAGATTCTTCTGTAACTCAGATTCTTTTACCCTTAAGTAGCAAACTAATACTAACAGACTGAATTTATTTTATGTGATCTGTCATTTCTGAGCAACTTATCAAGTAAATGATTGTTACATTTATTTTCTTTAATTTCAGCTACACTGAAACTGCATAAGTGGTCACATAATCAGAGTTAGGATTATGCTACCATTTTTATAGGTCTGGAATGCAAATAGCACATAATTCAATTGTCAGTGATAACTGACTTTGAAATGGGATTCCCCCCATAATTATATAGAATATTTGCTGCCCTCCTTTTCCTGGCAAACTTTTAAGTTGATAGAACCCTAAGCATCAATGAAAAAGCAGTTTAAGTGGCTAAGTAGAGTCAGAGATAAAGACTGATTAATATAGATGGTATCTCAGTTAATTAAAAAATTAGTTAAGTAGTAATATATGAATGGGAATTCATTGGAAAGCATTGAAAAGTATGTTATATAATTTTAATCAGATACATCTTGTGAGTGAACAAGTTAAGATTATTTGTATTATTACCACTCTAGCTTTTTATAAAGATACATGAAAAAAATGAATACTTCTAAGCAAGTAAAGTATTTCCATTGTAACGTTACAATATGAATTTGCTTAGTAAGCCTTTTTTTACTCTAAGAGATTAAAAGATAAACTTCATCCCATCTTCTGAGTTTGAAATTTTAAATTATCGGGACTCAATGTATTACATTTTACTGTAGTAGATTCTGTTTTTCCACAAGGATGGGTACAAATGAGAGTTTCAAGTATTTAAAAGTGAGAAATTTTACAATTTTTAAAGCATGCAACTTCATTATAGATATTAGCCACATCAGGTTTTTTTTCTGCATTTTCATCTGTTACATTATATATATGTACTGCTTTGAACTACTTCCTTTTCCCCCACATCAAGCAAGTCTTAACTAAACATTGGTACCTGGTTTTGGAATTTGTTGCTATATATTTCAAGCAATTGGATTATTTTTATTGCAGTTATGTTCCCTCTACTAAGGATATTTATGTTTTTAACTTTATTCATTTTATTCATCACATTTCAACATTGTCCTAAATTGATAGGCATATCATTCTTGTAGACCAACATTTTATTTTATTTTACTTTATTTTATTTGAGACTAGGTCTTGCTATTTTTGCCTGGGGAACCGCAGGCTCATGTTGCCTGGGGTACCACAGACTCAAGTAATCCCCAGCCTCAGCTTCCCAGGTAGCTGGGATTACAGGCGTGCACCACCACACCCAGCTATTTTTTGGGGACTAGGGCTCAGTAGTTGTTGCCCAGGCTGGTCTCGAACCCGTGGACTCAGGCAATTCCCAGTCCCAACCTCACTCCATAGGCTTAGACCAACATTTTAAAGGTAGCCTAGGACAGAAATATCCATTTTTTTTCTTTTTCTCTTCTGAACATAACACATGTAGTATATTTTACTTTTAACTAGTTGACTTCATAAATTAAGGTACCTGGTAGGGTACTTAGTTGCCATGGTGACGTACTTGGTGATCTGTTCAAGTTTATAGTCTACCTCTCAAGGAATATTTGTTTAAAAAAAGAGAATTGTGTACACTAATAGTTGCCGTATAACCATCCCATCCTCATTGCCAATTATGTAAGCATCAGGCTCACCAATCTGTATAGGTTCTTTATTGATTCTAGCAGTTACACAGACACACCAGGCCAGGGCGGGGGGTGGGGGGGGGAGGCTGTTACTGAGAGTCAGGCAAGCCCTCCAACCCCAGGAATTTTCACACTTTTTCTAGACTTGCTCTCTGGTGTTCTTTCATGCTCTTTCATCACATGCTCCTATCTCATGCTCGTATATATGCTCTCATGCCCCTCTCTAGCCCCTCTCTGCTAGGTCCAGTTGTGCCCACTTAAACATGCACACACCCACTGGACCACACATTCATGGGGAAGATGCAGTATCCCAGGTGCTGTTTATACAGGCCGATGGAGGAAAAAAACCTGACTAAATCATTTACCCTACATAATTCATTCCCAAAAAAAGAACTGTTAAGAACTGTCTTATGTGAGCAGAAAACATTTGGGAGTGTTGGTCATTAGACTTCTGCCTTTTCTGACTTTATTATTTCCAGAAATTGATTTTGTATGCATCTATAATTTTTGGTTGGCAGTTTAAGAGACTGTGTTGGACACTAAAAGAGATCTCTCTGGTGTTTAATAACTAAAATGTTCTGTCTTTTTGCACATCTTCTATTGGAAAAACCAACAAAAATCCCTTCATGTGGTCCTAAAAATATTTAGCAAAGGCTTTCTACAAAAATGGTGCAGATGTGGCTGTATTATAAGAACCTCTGGAAACATTTGTAAAGAAACGGGCTGGTGGGATTGTGAAAGTATATAGTGAGAGAGGCTAAGCTTTCTCTCTTCAGATTCTGTGCCAAAGACCTTAAACAGTTGTCTAATATTTGTCAACATCTCACAACTACATTATACCAGAGTTACTGTTGCTATTTGAAACTGGAGAAGAGATTGAAAATTATCTCTGAAATCTGATTTGATTTTGTTGTCCCAGTCCTAAAGCTGCATCTATTCTTGCTAAATCAGAGGCATCTTGGAACTTGCTTCTGAAGTGTAACAAAGAAATCAATGACTTGTTTATCCATAAATAGAATAATGGTATTGCTGTCCATCTGACTTCTTCCGCTCTCCCCTTTACATCTAGAACACCAAGCAAGGTCTTTCTAGGACGGGGTCATCTTTCCTGTAAAGAGCATGTTTTTTATGTTTTTTTGTTTTTAAGATATGGGGAAAACACTAATAGGTTGTGATGAAGGGAGATTTTTCCTGGCATAGATCGTCCAACCAGGTTAATGAAACCTCAGTGTTCGGGCTCTTGTGGCCAGGAAGGAAAATTTCTGGTAGTATTGATAACTTTGAAATGTGCATGTGTCCTTTTTTGAAAAACTGGGAACAACAAACACCAAAACCTTCTCATAGTTTATCCCTACCAGATTCTTTAAATGTTTTCCAGAAGATTTCTCATTTCTTAACCCAGTATACAATGCCTAGCTCCTCTTTAAAGAAAAAGAATTTAGAGGTAGTTTGTCCACTATGAGTAAATAATAGTC
>PVHY01012270.1:0-44984 GCA_004024945.1 Uropsilus gracilis | reverse complement strand
AAGGCTTTTCTTTCTGGTTTTCTGACAGATGCCTTTTCAATGAGTCCTCACATGGCCAAGAGACAAATATCTAATATCTAAATCTCTACATCTCTCCCTCTTTATATAAGGGTAATCACCCCTTTGTGGGGGCTTCAACCCCCAGGTCTCAGCAAAATTTCATCACTTCCCTAGGTAGGTCTTCAACACATGACTTCTTACTTTCTTTCTTTCTTTCTTTCTTTCTTTCTTTCTTTCTTTCTTTCTTTCTTTCTTTCTTTCTTTCTTTCTTTCTTTCTTTCTTCCTTCCTTCCTTCCTTCCTTCCTTCCTTCCTTCCTTCCTTCCTTCCTTCCTTCCTTCCTTCCTTCCTTCATTCCTACTTTCTTTCTGGTGGGAGGACACAGGTTAATATAACATCTTACCTTTGGTGCCCCCTAAATTATATCTATTTCATATGAAAAATACATTAATTTCTTCCCCAGCCCCATGAATTTTAGTTTATTTTAGCATCAACTCTGATGTATAAATTTCATCTAAATCAAGCATGGGAGAGACATGAGGTAGGATTCTCCTCCTAAACCAGAATTCCTCCCGACTGTGAGTCTGCTATGTAGCACAATCTTAGGACAGACATCTTCATTCCAAAAGGGAAAAAACAGAAAGGAGGAAAGAGGTAAGGGTGCCTAAGGAAATCACAACCTACTAAAGTAAATCCACTTACTCTTTAATTCCAGAATAATTTTTTTTGGTTTGATGACTGTGTGGAAGTAACAGTGAGGGATTGGTTGGGGGAGGGGAGGCTTGGGGAGGGAATCTGGAACCCAGGGCCACTAAGGAAAATGGAAGTTGTGGAGAGCTTTAAATTTGATTACTTTTATTTTCTTTCATTGTGCAGCATCTGCAGAATATCTATGATGTCCTTAAATGGGCTTTTACTATTTTTCCTCAATTTTGCCTGGGTCAAGGACTGATTGAACTCTGTTATAATCAGATCAAATATGACCTGACACACAGCTTTGGTATTGATTCTTATGTAAACCCATTTGAGATGAACTTCCTGGGCTGGATCTTCGTGCAGTTGGCCTCTCAAGGCACCATCCTCCTCCTCCTGAGGATTCTGCTGCACTGGGACCTTCTTCAGTGGACAAGGTAATGTTCCACAAGTCTGGTGTTTGAAGGGTACCAACTTCTAAGTAAAGAGGGAGAGAAAATTCTATCCTGAAAGTGTGTACAAAAGGACACCTGTGCCTGGATGTTTACTGCAGCACAATTTATAATTGCAAGGCCATGGAAACAACCTAAATGCCCCCAAACGGATGACTGGATGAAAAAAAATGTATATATACACGATAGAATATTACTCATCAATTAAAAATGACAAATTCAACGATTTCATAACAACATGGATGTATTTAGAAGAAATCATATTAGCAGAAACAAGCCATAAAGATAAAGGCAGAAACCAAATGGTTTCACTAATATATGGATATAGTGAAAAAACAAACAAAAGCCTTGAGAAAAGTCAAAACAAGCTAAGCACCAAAATGAAGTGCACAACTATGAGCAGGAGGGAAATGGGGGGAAGGGAGGGGAGGGTGGGGGACAAATCCTTGAGATTACAATGTTGTGAAATTTATATATAAATAAATTTAAAAAAATAAAAAATAAAAATTAATATAAAATTAAAAAAAAGAGTGACAAGATAAAAAATATATTTGGTCAGTGTTCTACATTGTTCTAGTGAGTTAATATTTTATGCTGTTTATGTTGATTTTTGATTAGTGTGAGTCACTAAAAATAAGAAAAATGTCAAAAAAGAAAATGTCAAAAGTAAGGTGCCAAGGTGTGCAGTTATCACTGCAATTTGATTTTTCTACTTGAAATCACTTAGTTTCCCTCTTACTAATGTGCATTCATACCTAGTGTGAATTAAGTTGATATCCCAACATAATTTATTTTTATGACTATGTTCCCAATGACTCCTAGAATCAGGAATATATGAAAAATGTGTGCTGAAAATTACTTTAATAGGTATCTCTACAGATATGTATATATCCATATAACTCACATATGTGTATATAGTAATATATACTGTATAATTATAATTCTATCTATCTATCTATCTATCTATCTATCTATCTATCTATCTATCTATCTATCTATCTATCTATCTATCTATCTATCTATCTATCTATCTATCTATCTATCTAGGACCTATCTATTCCTAATATTCTAACTAGGAATTAAGGTGACACTGAAAATATTTCTAAAATATTGTCAGATAATACATTTGAAAGAAAAATAAGCTAAGTTCTTTGTTGCATGAGACCTTGTGGTGACTTAGGGAACACACCTATGTGGACTGACCGCCTTGGCTGAGGAGACTTGCAGACTAGAAATGACACACCATTTCCCAGAGGGGTCCTTGACACCTGCATTTATCAAGAGTCTCCTTGGTCAAGCCTACTCCCTGCTCCCTACTCCTCACTCCCCTCTCCTTGTGCCTCTTCCCTGTTCCTTTTTTGAGCATCTTTTTTGATTGTCCTGGGAATTGCACCTGTATAAAATAATGAGTTAATCATCCAATAACGAACTAGTTTATGAGAAAACATTTCATATATGTCAAATATGAGAAAACATATTTCACTCCTCCTTTGAATTCTGTAACTATGTAAGATACTGTCTAACAATAAACTTTGCTGCATGCCTGTTTTCTGTTTTCTGCATGCAGTCATTTTCCTTTAAGACTTCAGGCAGGGAATAAGAATGCCTGGAGTTTTTCCATCTGGTGTAACATGCACAATGTGTGCCCATGCCTGGGTTCACTTGAAACCTACATGTGCTTAGACTCAGGTTCACTTGAAACCCACATTCTTTCCTATGTAAACTTCAATGGGGTGTTCTCCCTCCATAACTCTTGTACCCTGAATCTGTTATCATATTCTAAGTATTACATAGTTTTATTTAGTTTAACTGAAAAAGTGATATTTTATAGAGAATTGACTAATATTTTCAGTATAATTATGTCACTGGAGGTCTATGTCAATGAAGAGTTTATTGACAATTGCAGACATGTTATAAATATTTGGTAGTAACCCCCTTATATAATGTTTCCCTCTCTGTCGCTTGATGACATAACACTTTTATCAACTCCCTTTAATCTGCTAAAGAAGAGAACCAGTTTGAATACAAATTCCAAAGTTTTTGTAATATTTTAAAAATTTATTTGTTTTTTATTTATATATATTTCACATCATTTCAGTCCCTGGGGGTCACCCACCACCTCCCCTCCCTGCCCGCTCCAGCTGGTCCCCACTCTCCCCTTGTGTAATTTCATTTGGTTGACCATATAGTAGTGAAACCATTTGGTTTCTGTCCCTTTCTGTCTGGCTCGTTTCTGCTAGAATGATTTCTTCTAGGTACATCCAGGTGTCCATAAATTCATCAAATTTGTCATTTTTAATTGATGGGTAATACTCCATTGTGTATATATACCACATCTTTTTCATCCACTCATCTGTTCTGCGGCATTTGGGTTGTTTCCATGTCCTTGCAATTATAAATAGCGCTGCAATAAACATCCGAGCACAGTGTCCTTTTGTACCCACATTGAGGTCTCCTTTGAGTAGATTCCCAGAAGTGCGACTGCTGGGGTAAATGGTAATTCCATTTTCATGAGTGTGAGGGTCCTCCATATTGCTTTCAATAGTGATTGGATGAGTGTACATTCCCACCAGCAGTGTAGGAGTGTTCATTTCTCTCCACATCCACGCCAGCACTTGTTGTTGCCTGTTTTTTTTTGATGTGGGTCATTCTTACCGGTGTAAAGTGGTATCTCATTGTGGTTTTGATTTGCGTTAGTTCTTTTGAATAGATATTATCACTCAGGAATCTGTTCATTTCCAGTATATCACTAGGTTTGGAACAGAATTTGTAGTACCTTTCAAACACAGTTAGTTTTGTGATAGGCCCTTACTATTTTAATCTATTTTAAAACCATGAAGCAGAATCCCCCTTTGGTAAATTTCAGTGGATTTCATTCTCCTATAACATCAAGAAGATATTCTTTAAAAGAGAAGACTTTACTTTGTAAGTTAAAATCTTTTTTGGATCATGTCTTTGTTAACCATAGTTACAGTCAAATTACTGTTCTTTATCAGTCTGAAAGTTGGAGATCACAAAAATTTAATTTAATTTAGGTATTAGTTGTATGCCATTCTGTAATGGGTTGATTGTGTGATATTCCTGCCAAATCATTGTTTTTAAAGTCTAGACTAACCAGCTCACTTAGCCACTGTCTAAAGGATAAATTCTGAGTTCTTAGTTAAGCTCCCTCAAGTCTGGCACCTTATGTTCTGTGTTTACAAATTGGAAACACGTGTTTTACTTTCTCTCAGCCTGAGTACTGTCAGCATGTCAAACTTCATTCCAGTCAGCAACTATATGTGATCATTTTCAGCTACATGATACATTATTTGTAATCTTATGTAAGTGGTATATAATATACACTCCTCAATGTTTAGCTATGTTTTCTTCATCATTCTGTGTTATTGAGTAGATATATATTTGCCAAGGTGAAGGAGCAGAGGGCTTACAATGTATGTTTTACTCTTTTAATTTTTTTAATTCTAAAAATAGCTTAAGACTAGTAAGAGATTACAAAACTAGTCCAAAGAATTCCTATGTAACCTTTACCTAGTTTTTCCTTTGATATTATAACACATTCAATGGTATCCTGACAAAGCTAGGAAATCAGTTTGTCTAATTACTAAACTGCAAGCATCAAAAAACAAAATAAAGTAAAATGCTAGCATATTACAACATACAGTGAAATTGAAATTTTCATGAAAGTTAAAATGTACAAGATTGAAAAATCGTTAAGACTGAAAAATGTTTCAGATTTAAAGAAGTAAATTACAGTTGAAAATTAAATTTGTATTCATATAACAAATATTTATAGGTTATATTTTACAAAGCATTGTGCAAAATACATGCTATGTAGTACTTTTATGTAATCAAACACATACTTTGTAATTGTCATATTTGGGGGTCTTTTATACACAATGTACTTTATTAAATGACCTGTTTGCTAAAAATGCTTTGACAAGCTAATTCATTATGACAAATTCCATGATATAGTCTTTTAACATTTAGCACATAAGTCTGGCATGATTTCCTGATTCTTAAAATCAAATGATGACTCTAGAGTTTTATCTCCTTACTGTCTTTTAGGAACATGTACTTTTATTTATCTCCTTTTATTATACGAAGAGCAGGAACTCTTGCTGAATACAAAAATTCTGAGTGTTCAGATTAGAAATGATTCAGTAGAAGCTGAACATCTTACCTTTATGTAATGTCAACTCTCAGACATTTTTTTTTTTCCCTTTAAAGTCTTCCAGTCCCATTTCCCAGGTGTGAATTAACTTTGATTTTATCTTTCCAGGGGTCATTCTACCCTCCAAGGAACTGTCACAGCTGCTAAGGACATAGATGTTGAAAGAGAGCAAATGAGGGTGTTGAAAGGAAAAACTGACAGAGACATGCTTGTGTTATGCAACCTGAATAAGAGTTACGGAGGCTTCTTTAAGAGGACCATTGCTGTGCAAGACATCAGCTTGGGCATACCAAGAGGGGAGGTAAAGAAGCTGAAATTCTTAACCTTTTCTGTTGTAAACCTACTTGTTGATCTTCTTGTGTTATTCTCAGAATATATTAAATCGAGTAGTTTTCAAATTGCAAGAATGTCTTTTAATCAGTAGAAGCAGAAACAGGCTAGAAAGTCCATTAGCTCTTTCTCAAATGAAAATATTGTGAATTGATGGATGGGGTTTATTTTCTTTAATTATTTTCAAAATTTAATGAGATTGGGAAGTTTCAATTATTACTTAGACTATGTGATTACTTTTTATGGAGTGCAAATATTTTGTGACTCCAATTAATTAAAGAAAAACACTTCTAACTCTTACTTGGACTTCAGTACTTTTTATGTGGTCAATTAAGGCTGTCCTTAAAATGCTACTCCAGGAAATTGCTACTCACAGTCTGTAACAACAGCTCAGGAGGTTCTTTTTTACCTCATGGATTTGGCATTAATTCTAACAAAAATATTTAATCAGAACTGATGGACATCATATAAATTATTCTTGATTTGTGCTTAATGCATAAAGGAAATCAGTTCTAGAAATGATTAATTTTAGCTAACTTAAAAATCAGAGAACACTTTTTTTCATATAGTTCTTTTATATTCTTTGAATTTCTCTGAAGATATTCAAGTCTGGTTTTAACCTTATCTGATTGAAATCCACATTCTGCTTTACTGTAAGTAAGGAACTGACCTTCAGATGTGCTTATTCTGAGATAAGGTGAAGCCCAAGAACAATAAATTAGTCAGAGACTATACTAAGGTCTGCACTGCAGTTTGTGATCAAAGAGAACAAAATATTTAAAAAATATTATTTTGAGACTGCTGTTTACTGCTCTATTCTAAGACAAGCTAAACAAACTATGCCATTATATTAATTTTTCACCCTTGCTTATGGAAAATCAATTTTAACTTCTCTATTACTTGCTGCTGCAAATAATAGAAGGACAGAAGGATACACATTAAGATTATATTTAGTCCAGTACAGTTTGGGGGTCTGTAGCTAGTGGATATCAAAGTCCCCAAGGTAGCAGTCCCAAGGCAGCAATTACATCCTCTGATACCTACCCCAGGAAGACCAACTCCTGATCCAGTAAGTGGGAAAAGCCATGTACTGCACAAACTACACTGTGGGGGGGGGAGGTGGAGAGGGGGAGGTCTTGAGAACTTAAGAGAAAAAATAATGAGAAGAGACAGAAAATTACAACATATGGAAGTATGACGAGATAGAACCCACTCACAAAATTTATTGAAGATCAGTTCATCCTATCAGAATTAAAAAAATACCATAATAAAGAACTATACAAAGAAAGAAAATTTAGAAAAATGAATATGCTGAGAAAATATATAAAATCAACTAATAGAAATCAAATCAATAAACAGAAAATTAAAACTGAAATATTACATAAGAAACAATGGCAGTCGTTGTTTAAAAGAGCAGTAGGGAAGATAAAATTTCAGGAAAATCTTTTTAAATAAAATAGACCAAATGAAAAAAAATGAATCAGTGTACATGAAACTGAGAATGGACAAAGAATCTGGAAAAGGAAAAGGAAAGAGAGAAATGAGATTTGAAAAATGAAAAAATATTCTGAGAAATACCCACCACCATAAATTAAGGACTTGGAAAAACAATCCTACAAGACAAGAGGACACAATGGGAGACAGAAACAGCCATATTTACAGCAGACAAATAGATTTCCATTTTAAAAATGTAATAAGACACAAAGAATGACACCATATAAAGGAATGCTATACCAGGATGACTCAAGTCAATGGATGCTCTTCAAATGAAAAAGTATCAAAAATATTAGCAATTACTATCAACTCTGAAAATAAACACTGGCGGAAACAGATTTGTGATAGGATAACCCACTCCTATCTACCTGAGAAGCACAAATATACTAATTTTAAGGGAATCTTGCATGTCCATGGTAGTTGCACTACTATTTACAAAGTGCTAAACTATGGAAAAACCTAAGTGCCCAAAATAAAGGTGTGGTTGAAGATGTGAGATCTGTATATTGCACATACACTCATAGAATACTAGTCAGTGATGAAAAATTTCTGTCATTTGTGACATGGAACTACAAGGCATTGTGCTAAGTAAAATAAATCAGAAAGAGAAACACAAATAAGGAATGATATCACTTCTATGTAGAATATGGAGAAGGCAGACAAAGCCAAACTCAGAAACTAACCTTTCAAAACCTGCTGTAAAAATGAAGCATTCAGAGGGCGAGGGGAAGAGGGAGGGTCAAGAAAAAAGTGAGGATAGATCACAATAGACTATGATATAGTGTTCTACATACAGATGCTTTGGTAGTGATAAAATCACCTGACAATACAGGAGGTTCTATAATGTTAAAAAAACAAACAAAAGTGTAACTAACATCACTGCAAAGTGGGAAAAAATATCTGCCTCCTTTCCTTGGAGGTTTTAATATAAAGGGTAGGAGAAAATCTTAGAAAATATGCTCCAAGTTTCTGAAATGGTCCAATGGACTTTACTTCCTAAACTTTTATGAGACCCATAGTTCAGGTTCTTAGATATGAAGTACAATGAAAGTACTGTGAAAGAGGTTCGTATTTCCCTGTCCTTCTAGAAATGAGTCATTGGATAGAAAAGGAAAACTGATAACATGTGCAGTCATATACTGGCACTAAGCACTACACATGAGTGGTACTGTCTTTGAGTTACACATTCAGGGAGGCAGCTGGGTAGGAGTGAGTGGGAGTGGCTTCATTTAACAGATGTATTTAAACAAACTTAAAGGATGGGTATTTGAAGGACAGATGCAGTTTAGTTGATAATGAATCTAAGCCAGTGCAAATATAACTTTCTGACTAGAGTAATATGGGCCAGGACAGGCCTGGAACCTATGACCCATATATTCCATGGTGGGAAAGATCCAGGTGAAGTAGGGAAAGTATGGTTATTAAAGCAAGTGACCCTTTGGGGAAACAGCTAGTAGCCAAAAGTATACCATTAGGAGCAGTGAGTTTATAAGAGATAAGGATGTAGGGAGCCAGTTTATGTCAGATAGCCATAGCTGGCCTTCAGAGGACATGACTAGGAAGATAATTGGTAACAATCAGAGTCAGTGACTACTGTAGACACTCTGACTAAGAATATATTGAGTTTCTAAGTAAAGATGCGTTTAAAAGAAGACATATGCTCCATATTTCACAGAAATATAAGATATGACTGAACCAAGGAAAAAGTTGCCTGATGTGGAGTATATACTATAGAACTAAAGTTCATCTCATTAACTACAGCCTGTGTTAAAAAAACAGAGACAGTGGGAAGAGTGGAGAATAATTTTAGAAAGTACTATAAACTACACAGTGAAGGGGAAGAATAATGATTATGATAAGATAACCTCCTAAGAATTTTATGTTCCTCAAAAGGCACCTAGTAAGGGACATTTTGGGATGATTCTGGATAGGATAGAAAATCTAGGGATAGTTTGTCATAGTTGGGATTCAGTGGTTATCATCTTGACTTTTTGATACATGAATTTACTTGTGAATTAATGCTGACATTGTGACACCACTCAAATGCCATGATAATTATCAGTTGACTGGTGGTGGATGGTGACTAGACATTTGGTACTGGAATTTATATATAGTGTTGTTGAATTGAAAAAGAGTTCCTTGAAGCCTACACAGTGTAATAAACTAGTATTACCTAGATAAAAAGGAAAATGGCTAAACAAGAGAAAATTCTAAAAAATTAGGTTGTGATTCCAAAGTCTCTTATATGATTGTATGATTTTAGAAGTCTGGAAATATCTCAAACCAATGATAATTATTTAAAGTTGTCTGAGAGCTGTGTTTCTGTTACATTTTTAATTTTGTTGTTTGATTTGTCTTTCTCCTTCTAGTGCTTTGGACTTCTAGGGGCAAATGGAGCTGGGAAGACTACGACATTTAAAATGCTGAATGGGGATATCTCACCAAGTTCAGGACATGCCATCATCAGGACTCCCATGGGGTACATTCTTAATCACTTTTGCTACCCAGAGATAGCCCTAATAACTATAGAGAATGCCCACCTTTCTAAGCACTCTGCAAACAAATCCAAGACTGCATTTCCTTGTAAATTTGCATGTTTTTCTCTGCAGAAGAGGGAAAAGAGTCTCCAAGTGCAGTTTTATTTCTGGCCCAAATATGAGGGTAGCATTGACAATAAAGCAGCTGAAAGCTGTGCTCTTTTAGAGACATAAGAGGATTTGAGGTATTTGACTGCTTGGTGACTGCCGCTACACATATTCAGTGAGCAGAAGCAGCAGGTCCTCCTTTTAGATCCAGCTTCAATAGCCTCACATATGTGAAGGTAGCTAGAAAGGACTAAGTTTGTCCTTCATTGACCACCAGCAATGACAACTTTGGTTTGGAGAGACTTTAAATTATAGGAAAGCCATCAATTCCCCTCTAAATACAACTGCAAATGTTAGTGTTCTGTTCGTGACAGTGAATCTTGTGTGGTCTCTGAGGACAACCTCCCAAAACAACCACACACACACACACTCATTCCCAAACAAACACATTTACACACTCATACATGCTCATGCACACCCACACACACTTATACACACATTGTTTTCTTTGCCTGTATTCTCAATGTGTGTGTGTGTGTTTTGATGTGTATTAGCCTATCTTTTAATTCCTCCTAAACCACAGTACTTAAGAACATTTCCTTATCTAGTTAAGGTAATCATCTTTCCCTGCTCTGATAAGAACTGTTAGTGCATTTTCCACCCTCTGGAAACTGTGTTTGTTCATGCTAGACATAGCTTTCCCTAATAGTAAAATTGTTCCTGTTACACAAAGTCTAACTTTGAAACTTTTGTTGTACAATAATTTCTAACTACTCCTTTTCGTTTTATTAATGTGCATCCTAATTTGGATGTTCCCATTTTCTATACTCCACTTTTTTATTTTAATACAATAATAATAAATCCCTTCTTCTGCTACTTGTTTCTTCTAAAATTTACTATAATTTGATAATAGATTTTAAATACTTCTTGAACTTACAGAAGTAAAAGCATGTGCCTTGTTCATTCTCCAAAGGAAATTGTATAAATATCTCCCAAATTCTCAGTACTGTATTTGATGTTATGGTCTATCTATTGAGGATTGACATAAAAATTTTACAGCAATTTTAGGTGTGTGCAAATTGACTTGGTATTTCTCTATATTACAAAATGATCATCATAGTAAACCCCGTTACTATATATAGTTATAAACATTTTTTCTTGTACAGAAAAAGCTATGATCTGATCTCACAGCAACTTTCAAATATACAATAGTATTAACTACTGTCACCATATTGTGCTTTATGATTTATTTTTATCTAATCTCTTATATTTATTTATTTATTATTTATGTTTTAATTTTTTATTGAAGTTATTTGTTTATAACTCTTTATATGCTACATAGGTATCAAACTGTCAACTCTTCAAATATGTTATCGCACCACACTTAAAACCTAGGCACCCACAGGACTGAACGTAGTTCACTGGGGACCCTCTGTACTTGTCTGTCCCCCATTTCCCTCCCCCTATGGTTTCCTCAGTTCCAGTCATATTTTTTGGTTTTGGTATTAGGTTGGTTTGATCTCTTTGTTTTGTTTCTTTATATCCCACATGTAAGTGAATTCATCCAGTATTTCTCATTCTCCTCTTGACTTTTTTCACTTGCTATTATTCCCTCAACTTTTATCAGGGTTGTCACAAATGGAAAGAGTTCATCTTTTTTTATAGCTGTACATTTTTACATCTTCCAAATACATTTATCTGTCTTTGGACATGTAGGTTATTTCTACAAGTTGGCTATTAGATATAGTGCTGCAATGAATATGAAAGTGCGTAAATATTTTTAAATTTGTGTTTTTGCATTCCGTGGGTAAATATATAGAAGTTGAATTGCAAGATAATGTGGTAAATCTATATTTTATATTTTGAGAAACTTTCACACTGTTTTCCACAGGGGCTAGACCAGTCTACCTCATAAACAATCTAAGAGGGTTCTCCACTTTCATGACAACACTTTTGTCTACATTCTTTTTGTTAGGCATTCTTACCATATTGTATCTCATTGTGTTATTTTTATCTCCTTGATAAGTGATGATGATCTTTATTTCATGTGCCTATTAGCCATCTGTATATCTTTTGAGTAGTAACTGTTTAGCTCTTCTGACCATTTATTTTGATTGGTTATTTATTTTTGTTTATTGTGTCTGTATGTGCTTTTTGTAGATCTTGGGTCTACAAAGTCCCTAGTCAGATATATGCTATGCAAATATTTCTCTTATTCAGTATGGTGTCTTTTTATTTGAGTGATATTTTCTTTCTCTGTTCAGAAGGTTTAAATCTGTTATAGTCCCATTTGCTTATTTATGCTTTTGTTTCTCCTCTTGGAGCTGAGTCCAGAAAGAGATCAGTGAAGTAAGTTATGAAGTATTTTATGTTTTCTTCTATGAATTTGTGGTTTTAGGAATTGCATTTAATGCAATTTAATGCATTTTTTGAGTTGATTTTTGTGCATGATATTGAGTTTTCCAGTACCACTTACTCAAAAATTTATTTTCTCCAATGTGTACTCCTGAATCTATTCTCATAGATTGATTGTCCATTAATGTGTTTTTTTCTGAATCTTCAACTCTATTCCATTGGTATATATGCCTGTGTATCTCCCAGTATCACACTTTTTTTTTTGATTGCTGTATTTTTGCCATGTAGTTTGAGTGGGAGTGTGATGTCACTGTTCATTTTATTCAGAATTAATTTGGTAATTCAGAGTCATTTTAGTTCCATATATGAATTTCAACAATATTTGCTTATTTCTTTGAAGAATGTCATTGAAATTTTGATTGAGATTGCACTGAATATACATGTTGCCTGTATATGATAGTAACAATTTTATTTTTTTCAATCCATGAGTAGGAAATATCTTTATATATATATATTTTTAAACAATGTTATAGTTTCATAGTATAGGATCTTCACCTTCATTGCTTAATCCTAAGTATTTCATTATTTTAATGCAATTATAAATGCAATACTTTTCTTGATTTCTCTCTCTTCTAGCTCATTGTCTATAGGAACACAGCTGGTTTTTGGTCTTGTAACCCACCACTATACTGTATTGAGTTATTATTTCAATTAAATATTTTTAGTGGAATCTTTGCTAGCCTTCTTTCCAAAATTGACTTCTTGTTTGTTTTGCCACTTGCTTTTGCTAGGACTTCCAATAATATTGAATAGTAGTGGTAAAAGCCAAATCCTTGTCTTGTAATAGATCTTAGGGCAAAGGTTTCATCTTTTTTAAGCATAGAATATGATGTTAACTAGCAATTTTCATATATATCCTTTATTATGTTGACATATGTTTTGTCTCTCCCAGTTTATACATTTTTAATATAAATGGATTTTTAATGTTATCAAATACTTTCTCTTTAAATATTTATATGATCATATAATCTTTATGTTTCTTTTATTAAAAATTGTGATTACATTGATTAATTTTTGTTGTTGAGCCATCCTTGCATTTCTGGGATTATTACCACTTACTCATGATGATATTGGATCAAAATATGGCAGGAGTCTCCAACCAACAAGCCAAAGGAGAAAAAAAGCACTTTTAAAATGCAGCTTCTGCCATCCAAATTCGTTCAGATTCTGACCACCCTCACCTAGCTGTTGCCAGTCAAATACAATTTAAACAACGGACTTTTATTAACAAGGAAAATTAACCAGGAAAATAGAAAGTCAAACAAAAAGTCCTTAGTGCAACAAGTGGCCAGTTTTTGTTTTTTTTACCTCAATTACCGTTTCCTCTAGGAGTCCCAAACACATGTCCAAGATGGTGCCCCTTTACCCTTCCAAACCTGAGCAGGCTCTCTATAAATCCAGTCTTTCTTTTCCATCTTCTCTTTGCATCTTCTCTTTGCTGTGTTCTGAGCTGTTCAGCTTCTCCAAGGCTCTTCAAACTTCAAAAAAATGCTGAGGTAAAGTCAGCTTTCCAAATTTCTGGCTATTTCCAGTTACCAGCTTTTCATGCCACCTTGCTAAGGCCCACCTTTGGCAGAGTCTGGTCACATTCCCAGGCCTGCCCTCAGCAACCCGGGTCATACCCCCTGTCATCCGACTCCACACTGGCTACTCTTCTGCCAGACACTCTCCCACCATGGCTCCTTGCTACCACCAGCTCACTCTTCAGGGAGCTTCTGCCCAGCTGGGCCACTCAGGGTCCTCTTTACCTGCCCACCATTCTTGAGTCTCTCACACCTCTCTTTTGCTTCTCTTTTGGTGTACCCTTTCACACTTTTTGCTTCTTCTCACAGGTCTTTCTCTCTCAGACCCTGACCACCAGGACAGTATGGGGTCCAATAAAATTTTCAAGTCTATCACTACAAGAGGCCCCAACTGGCAATCCAGCTGAGTCACCCTGTATCAATGATAGTCTTTTAAATGCATTGTTGAATTTGATTTGTCAAGATTTTTCTTGCAGATGTTTGCATTTATATTTATAAGGAAAATGCATCTGTAGTTTTCTTTATTTGTGAAACCTTTGTCTATTTTTGGTATCAGAGTATTGGTGGACCATAATATGTGCTTGGAAACAACCCATCTTTCTCAATATTTTGGAAGAAATTGAGATAGGCAATTGTTTTTTTCTGATTGAGCCTTGGCAACTCATATATTTCAAATAATTTTTCCATCATTTCTAGATTGGTCAATTTAATTGCACACAAATGTTAAGAATTATCTCTTAAGATTCTCTTTATTTCTAACATGTCTGTACAACTTTTTTTGTTTCTGATTCTATTTATTTGAGTTTTCTCTTTTTTAATAATGCACATTTTTTTCAAAGACACTTTATTTTTGGTTAATTGATCTTTAGGACTATTTTAATTTTCAGTTTCATTAAATTCTGCTCAAATTTTTATTATCTGCTTCTTTCTACTGGCTTCTGTTCATTTTTATTTTGCTCCTTCCTTAAGTTGAATGGTCATCCATCCATCCATTTTATTTGTTTCTTATTTTGAGGATATTCTATTATATTCTTCCTTCTTAGCATTTCTTTTGCTGTTCTTGGTGTACCACATGTTCTTTGTAGATTTTGTCTTCATTTCAGCTTTCTCCACATATGTCTAATTTCCTTCTTTGATTCCTTCATTAAAACAATATACTTTCAGTTGTGTGTCTTGCAGTTTTCTCATTTAGAGGTTTTTCTTGCTTTGCTTTTCTAGTTTTATAACACAACACTTGATATGATTTTTCATCTTCATGAATATCTTAACTCTTGTTTTGTGACTTGACATGTGATTGCTTCTGGTTAATGTTCAATGTGCATTTGAGAAACCTGTACTCAGATTTTTTGGGGTACACTGCCTTATAATTTCCATTAAGTACATTTATTCTTGTCATTCTTTGTTACTCATTGCATCAGAGTTCTTCATATGATTAACTGTAAGTGATATTTTGCATGTTTTATGTTTTATCTTTCAATAGCATCTTATATTTTAATTTTCTTTTAACCTTTTTTGTGTATAGATATTCTTAGTTTTGAAGAAGTAAGTTTAGATTTTCCTTTACTATTTCTTATATTTTTAACCTTAAGAAATTCTTTTTCTGAGGTCATAAAACCATTCTCCATTATTTTCATTACAATGATAAAGTTTTATATTCACATGTAAAATTTGTAGGGCATTTAATTTGGAAACATTATGTTGTAGCTATATAGTTTAATTATTTTTTCCTATGTAGAATATCAGTTTGCCTAATGTCAATTCCAAAAAGAAAAAAAAAGACTTTTGTCAGTTTTTTTTTTTTTTTTTTAATATGCTAGGGACTCTTTCTTTTGTTCATGATAGATACATTTGAGTATGTTCACTCCCTGTTCTCATCTTAGTTCTTTATTTTCACAGTTGGTTAGAATATTTTGAGAACTTTTTAATGTATATTTTTAGAATCATTTTGCCAAGTTATAAAAAGTTACAATGTTTGAATTTTGGTTTGAATTTCATCAAAATGCACTATAATTTGAGGTGATTTGCCCTATTTTGTCCATATTGTCCTTTTTTCTAGCCTATATAGGCATTTATTTAAAAAGAAAAAGCAAATATCATTTCTCATTTCCTTGTTTTTTATAAATCTTTTTGCACATACTTTGCATTTTTTTATACTTATTCATATCAGTTTGTGCTAATCAGAAAGTAGCACTTGTTTACTTTTTTAAAACTCTTTTTTAAAAAAATGAAATATTATTTTTTTGTTCTTCAGATCACAACCTCTGTAAGTGGTTTTTGGGATACCTCCCCCTCCCTCCTCCCTCTTCTCTCTGGTGCCCCTTCCATTCTCTCAAACCCCACTCTTTGTTGTTTACTAGTTGTGCTAAGTCCATTAGTCTCTTTCTTTCCTGTGGCGGTGTCCTTTCACTGGGTGAGGAACTGTGTTGTTGGAACCAGGCGAGCCTTGCTGGTAGGTTTTCAGTCTTAAGTTTGCGTTGGGCGGCCAGTCTAATTTCATTTGTGATCTGTCCATGTTTTCTTGCTACAGGTCATATTCTCCAATCCCATCTCCTCTGCTTTGCTGCTTTACCTTATGGTTTGGGTGTCAGATTTAGGGGGTTTCGCTCCCAGCCAGTGTTGGTCAAGAAGTTTCTCTGAATATAGATGTCTATGAATGGCCTTTGTAGATCATCTCCTCTGCCTCAGTTTGCAATTTTGATGTAGAGCCGATTACTCCATCCTTGTTCTTCCTCTCCCCTCCCATAATGTGGGGAGGGGGTGTTGCTCTCCTAGAAGACATTTCCAAAATGAGGTCCTGGGTCTTCTCGGTCTGGTGAGTGCATAAGTGTGCATGGTGACATCGTCTCTCTACAGTTGTTTCTCTTGCCTCTCATGCACTAGTTCTCTCAGTTGTCCATCTGCTGTGTCCAGCTCAGGCTTGTGGGCTGGATTTTTGCATGATCCTTCATCTGTTCTATGATGGGGTTTGTGTTGCACATTTTCTTGCTCCTTTGGAGTGAGAGTGAAATGGAAGGGTCTCCCCCACCTTGCCCACACGGCAGTACCTCTCTGCACAGGGGCGGGCCGGGATGGCTGAGCCTGTACGCTTCCATGCTCCCCTTGGGGTAGGAACAGAGGGCAACACGGCTTGCTGATCTGGGCTACAGATGGCTGCCAACCATAACCCCCACCCCATTGCCCCTTCACAGGGCTCACCTGGCTCAGGGGGTTTACCCAGGAACCTTGATCCCCTTTGCTCCCTGATGGCAATGGAGCTTGGACTTAAAACTCTCTTCTTGCAGATTTTTTCACAAGATTTGTGAGTTGATTTCACAAAACCTCTTAGTTCCCATTGGATATTAATTGATTGATAGATTAAATTGGAAACATCTGACATTTTTTAGTAACTGTGCCTTCTTTCCCTCAAGCCTTGTACATCTTTAACTTAGTGAAATAAATTCAGTTTAGTTTAAAAAGTATTGATCAGTCCCCTTTATTCCAGCAAGGTTCTCCGTATTGCTTTCCCTATATATCAAAATAGTGTTAAATGATGACTTATTATTCATTTTGATAGTAGTTGTTATACTTTCCAAAATGCAATGTTTTGAGAACTATGCAATTATTATTTGTTATCTCACAGTGCATTACTTTACAATTTAATTTAAAGTTCCTTAAGGAAAATCTCAAGGATATTTTAGTATTTAAACAGATGAAACTATTTTATTGTCCTATTTCTTTGACTATATATGTCATAAAGTTTTTGAATATTGATCTGCCCTTAGTTTTCAGCAATAAACTTTATTTTGACATGGGTTTAATCTTTATCTTATTCCTAAAAGTTGCATATTATTTTAAATATTTAATTGATAAGATGAATTAATTTGCTGAATGCTTTCATTTTTAATCCTTAGTTGTAAGTATTCCTATATTTAGATTTTATTACTTGAAAATTTGTATATAATAACTTATTTACATAGTTAAAACATTTTAAGTACTTGTGTAGAACTATGGTAACTATCACCCTAAAAGTTTATTTTCTTTCTGTCTTGATATTTGTATGATTATGGTTCTTTCCTTTAAGATCATCTTCTTTCCTATAAGATTATACTCTCCAGACTATATTTTACATTAAAAAGAATGGAAGATTAAGATTTTTCAGTAAGTAAAATATTTTTTAATTCTTTAAAATTCAATTTTTATCTTATTAATCTTTTAATGCTTATCTCAATCTGGTTTTACAGTTTATTTGAACATCTTGCTCTGAATGATTTTTAAAACCCCTTTTCTTTAAACATGCATAAGTTCATTTGCATAAGTTGCCTTTGTCCTAAAAAATGATAAGAAAATGATAAGAAAATAAGTTATATTATTACTGTAATTCTATATATGAACTAATTTTGATTGTTTCTCAAATTTTTCATAATACTTATTTCTAGATACTTAAAAATTGTGATTCTTGGTTTAATGTTTTTTAAGTATCATTTATGATTTTTCAATTATATTGCATATAGAAAAGAACAACCTCAATGATTTTCACAAAATACATGCACTTTTTTAATCTTTACCTTGTTCAGAACAAAAGTAGTACCACTTACATACCTATCCAGTCACTTACTTGCCTCTTTCAAGGCTAACTAATTTCCCAAGAGGGGTAGAGAGTGTGTGTGTGTGTGTTGTGTGTGTGTGTGTGTGTGTGTGTGTGAAAGACACTGACTAGGATTTCTAAAATTGTCTGCCAACCCAGAAACCGTTCTATTTCCTTGTCTCAATTATAACCATTCTGTCCAAAAACATCTATAAGTCTTTGTCTCTTGAATGTCCCCTAGACACCTCTTGCTTATTTTAAAAAACTGATGTGACTTTCAAGTTTAATAATCTACAGATCCTCTTATCATCTTTGCTTCTTTGCAAGCTTTGTACAGATGACCCTATGCTTTTGGATTTGGAGAAAGAAAATTGCTTGTAGTCTTTCTTGATCTATTCACATAATAAAGTTTAGCATGTTCCTCTTTCCTATTTCTTGTATATTGCACCTGGCTCCAGGGACTCAGGTTTAGACTTTAAAAATTTAGCTATTTTATCATGTAGTTAAGGCACATGGTTAAGCAGGAAGTAGTATTGTTTTCTTTTATCAAATGTCATGTCATATCTGTACATAACTTCTTTATTTAATGTTAGGATTTTGGTACCTAATTCCTAGATATAAGATTAATTCATTTGAAATTGCAAAATGATATAATCTAGTTATTATTTAATTTTATTTATCAGCTGAAATAACTTAGAATAATGGAATAAGGGTTTTTTTGCATTACATTTTGACTACCCAGAGATACAGATAATAGAAAAAAATTTTTTTTTTTTTAAATTTTATAGTTAACCAGTTTTCAAAATAATGTTTGCCAATCATTCCTCAGAAGAAGTGAAAAATCTGATATGGATTGTTTGTTTTTGTTTATCTAATTATAGTTTTATTCTGATACATTTAATATACAGCACAAAGATTAATTTGTGCTTACTTCACTTATTTCTCCTTATTTCCTGCTGATTCAGTTTCCTCCTATTGCTAGGAATAACCCACATTTTCAACGATTCAGTGAGATCTGACATGAAAGTTACCTGTACAGAAACAAATACTGTTATTTAAGAAATGTTTCCTTCCTTAACTTAAATAAAAAAAAATAGAGACTTGGAATCAAATCCATTTTACTTCAAATGTTATTTGTTTAAGGTTTACTTACTTACTTGCTATAATTATTGCTTTCTATAGAGCAGAGACTACAGCATATTTTGGTTAGTTTATGTCAAATGGATGAAATATTTGAAATGGATTATGCTTAAGTCCAGAAAACAGAGCAATTATCAGTTGACAGATAGATGATAGATAGATAGATAGATAGATAGATAGATAGATCGATAGATAGATAGACAGATAGATAGATAGATATTCCATTTATGATTCTGAGGGATTCATGCTGTGTGGAAGAGAAATACTAACACTCTCCTTATGCTGTTAAGTGTTATGCTTTCGATTGTTCTCTGCAGTCATAGAAGATGGGTGGTATGTGTTCCCCCCCCCTATTTTCTCTATTTGCAAGAACATATGGACAAAAGAATCAGAATTATAAAAGGAAACAAAAATATATGTTTTTTTTTTATCACTGGAAGATTGAATTTCTCCTCAATGATTTCATTCCATCATTTGTAAAATAATTGAAAAATGAAGTTCAAATAGCTGCTCTTGAAAGAAAGAATAAATTTATATTCCCATAATGGTCTGCAAGTCTTTTATTATGCTCCATATCTGTGTAATTAGTTTAATTATAACTAAACCGCACTTGCATTAATTATATTTTAACCTTGATTATTTGTAATGTTAATTGCACATTGGTATTCAAGGAATTAAATGGGTAATTAGAACACAATGGAATTTTTAGCTCCTTGGCAAGTTATTATATATCTTCCTGTCCATGAATCTCATAACTTATTGCAACCTAATTGAAACACATTGAGTCAGTCATATTTTAAGCTTCCTTTTGTCTCTCCTTTGAGGTTATATTATCAAGAATATTGCTATTTTATTTTCTTGGTTACTTTTTTTTCATTTTTTAATTCATGTCCCTAGCTTTGGATCATATATATATATATATATATATCAATAAAAGTCTTTCAGAACTGACTGCTAAAATTTGATCTAAAGTATCACAACCTCCTTTTCTAACGACAGCTGTCACAAATTGAAATACTAAAGGCCAAAAATTGCACGTTATCTTTATTTGTCTATTACAATCTTAAATGTTGGAATTATATTGCCCACAGTCAGGACTTGTAATTTCTGTTTTCTCATGGTTACCACAATTGCCTCATCACTGATACAATCAGGAGTTTTTTTGCCTGTTAAGGTGCTAAAATCATTTGAATTTACAGTCCTTAGACTAGATGTTAATAATGATACACATAATTTATCATGACTGTACTACCCATTAAGCATTATATTAGGTAGTTAATGTTTCCAGTTCATCGAACAATTATAGCAATCATGGGCAAAGAATACTATCCTAATTTAATTGATAAGATAGCTGAGGTTCAGAGGTCTGAGTGGCATATAAGGAAATAGAATTCTAAAAAGTGGCAGAGGATTTTAATCTAAATTTTCTGGTGTTTTTTTTTTTTTTTTTTTTTGAGACTAGGTCTTGCTATTTTTGCCTGTGGAACCGCAGGCTCTTGTTGCCCGGGGTACCACAGACTCAAGCAATCCCCAGCCTCAGCTTCCCAGGTAGCTGGGATGACAGGCGCATGCTACCACGCCCAGCTATTTTTTTGGAACTAGGTCTCGCTACGTGCCCCAGGCGGGACTCGAACCGTGATCCCTAAGCCCCGGCTGCTTCATAGGCTGAAGCTTACAAGCACGAGCCACCGTGCCCGGCCTAATCTGAGTTTTCAATTATAAATCTCCTGAGATGCTTTTCTGCTCAATTATTTGGAAGAAGGAAAATAAAGAAACCAAAATTTATGCAGGCAAAGCATAAATATGAAAAATGTAACAGCAAGAGACATGTTTTAAATGGTTCATTGACAGATACCAGAATAAGCAAAATATTTTAAGTAGATGCTATGAAATTTAACTTTTCTTAAAAATATCAAATACTTATAAACTACTTTTTAAGCATGCTGTTTGTATGATGCACAACATAAAGTTATATGGAAAAATAAAAATAAAATGGTGGGAATTAAGTGGATAAAACAGAAATTATATAATTATATTACCATTTCATAAATAAAATTTAAGGGAAACTATATTTGAGGAAAAGTATTGTACATTTATAAGATATACTGTCCTACCACGATGATCATAGAAACCCAGAGAATAAATGATGTAAGACATGTATGTAAAATAAATAAAAATTTTATTATAAAAATATATATTGCCCTATAAGACATAATTATAGTCAAGAAGCTCTTTGTGAAAGTTTAAAACTTGAAAATTTTAAAGCAATTTCTTTTGGAAAACAAGAAAGAGAATAAGATAAATATATTTGAATTAAGATATCATAACTTGATTTTTTATCTGATAATTAAAAAGCTCATATACATAACACATCAATAAAAGATAGAAGGTTGTATAAAACATACATTCCCTAGATGGGATGTCACACCTTTAATAGCTAAATACTGGAATAATTCCTGTTACAACAAGAAATATGTAAAATTATATATAAATATGTAAACCATAAAAGTAAATAATATAAAATGAATACCTAATAAAAAATAAAACACTTCTCAGTTACTATGAATAGCATAGAAGATGCGATCTAACTTAATAATTGAATAGCTTTGTCAGGCTGATATTAAAAATAAAAGCGAGAAATAAAAGATAGCGCTGTTCAACAACTAAACATCAACTTAACCAAACAACAATTTGCAGAAAAATGGGAGGAGTGATTGAAGGGGGGATACAGAGGGGGGATATGGAGGGAGGAGGAAGGGGGATACAGAGGGGAATATGG
Organism: Uropsilus gracilis; assembly: GCA_004024945.1. Taxonomy (NCBI): domain Eukaryota; kingdom Metazoa; phylum Chordata; class Mammalia; order Eulipotyphla; family Talpidae; genus Uropsilus; species Uropsilus gracilis. The sequence continues at coordinate 22,836 of PVHY01012270.1, read as the reverse complement.
AGGGAGGAGGAGGGATCAATTAATGGCACAATTGTGACAAATCAATAAAATGAATTAAAAAAAAGATAGCGCTGTTGACATTATTAAGCATCATGCTTGCATTTAAGTTGTGCTATATGACATAGTTGAGAATTGATGAGTATACTACTACTAATTATATCTTTAAATATAATATACTTAAAGCATCCGTGGAGATTAAATAAAAACATAATTTCTATTGAGGCAATCAGAAAAACTATTTGAGTATGTCAAAATCAAAAACTTTCCTTTGTGCCAGCAATAGCAAGTTAAACGTATATAACACACTTTATTATAATAACAAAAAAAATACATGTAAAGTGCTTTTGAATATCTAAGACGTATGTTAACCTGTATGGTGTAGTCTACAGGAAATGGGAGATACAGAAATTCTGATACAGAAATTCTGAAGATTTTATGCATGAATATTATCAGGACATTTTTGAAAAAAGATGAAAAAGTGTTTGAAAATAGATGATTGCTAACTATGCTAACTGATAGGCCAGTGCATTATGTTTATTTTGTAAGAAAGTAGTACCTTTCTGGTTGAATTATAATGTAGTAGAAGATAAAATCAGAATAAAAATTTTATATCAGTGTAAAAAGAAAAAATAACATCAAATTTTCCTGGCATCAGTATTTAATATTTCTCACAGGAAGCTAGAAGCAATGCAATTACATATAAGGATTATTCAATAGAGAAATTATTTCTGAACATTAAATTCATATAAACTCATAATATAAAATATGGTATACATAAATGTGGGCATCTATTTTTCTCTAAATGGGAAATTTAAAATTTAAAGGTGAAAACAATGACAAAATAAAATAAACCATCTAGAGACCTATATGTAGTGACACAGTTAAGATGACAGATTAGAATGACCTGAAAATACAATTGGTGTTTTCTTAATTTTTCTCTCTTCTGCTTTGTAAGACTATAACAGATTTTTGTGAATTTATACTGACTATACTGACTTACTGTTTCAGTTGTTTAGGGTTTTCCACATATGTTATGTCACCTGCAAATAGTGATAATTTTACTACTTCCCCAATTTGGACTCCTTTTTTGCATTTCTCTTGCCTAATTGCTTTTTCTTGGACTACCAGTATGCTAAATAGAAGTGATGAGAGTGGTCATCCTTTTGGTAATACATATTGAGAAAAAGGTTTGGTTTTTGCTTTTGAGCATGTCAACTCTGAGATTTTCACATGTGGTCTTATATTGAGGTATGTTCCATCTATCCCAATTTGTTAGATGAATTTAATGAAAAATAAGTTCTAAGGTTTGTCAAATGCTTTCAGTGCCTCTATTTATATGATCATATACTTTTTCCTTTCCTTTTGTTGATATGGTGAATACATTGATTGATTTGTGTGTATTGATCTATCCCTTCATCCCTGGAATAAGTACCACTTAGCCAGGAATTTATATTGTTGAAATCAATTTGCTAAGATATAGTTGAAGAGTTTTACACTTATGTTCATCAAGAATATTGATTTATAATTTTCTTTTGTGTGTGATGTTCTTCTTTGCTTTTAGTATCAAAGCAATTTTGCCTGATGAAATATTTGGAAGCATTCCCTCTTTTTAAAATATCTTATATTAAAAAGATAGAATTTAATACTAATATTATTGTTTTCAATAGTTTTTAATAAAGGAAAAGAAAATCTTACTGGACATTCACAAATAAATATATTACCATGAGAGTGCTAAATCCTTTCACAATTTGGAGTGTCAAAAAACAAATTTTCTTTTGATTACAAAAATATAATTTGCCATTGTTGTAGTTCAGAATACAAAAATGCAAAGCATAATAACAGTAATTTTTAAAAGAAAACTAATTAAAATTATATTCCACTTCCATATTACATTTATTCAACCTCATGTAAAAATCTTAATCTCTTCTTGGTGGTTTTCCTGTGTACACATTTTCTGTAAATGTTTCAATTATTAATTCTCATTACATAACAAACCTCTACTTTTTGGTATTTTGTCAATGTTGTTTTCCTATGAATCCCTCTAATTGTAGAACAGTAAATAGTTGTTTCTATAAATAGCAAAAGATTTTAAAATGGCCATAATGGATATGATTATAACACAATTGACCAGGATTTTTGATTAACTTTGTGACACATAATATGTTAAAAAATACGAAAAATTGACCAGTATTAATATTAGCCCATATTAGACTTTAAGAATTTTAACATAATTTTTAAATGCTCATGCTAATATCCATATACATGATAAAAAAGCTTGACATTTCTCCTTATGGTATTGCTTCCTAAGAAGTTTCAATATTTCAAATCCCAAATCCAGTTTTTTTTGTCTCTTTCTACAAAAACAATTTTATGAAAAATATCTTAAAAAGAGTCTTTCCAAGACATCCTTGGTATTTTGCATTTTGTGTTTCTTTGTTTGTTTTCTTAAGTAATCTAAGGCTTTTCTACTTTAAAATTTATTTATCAGGGAAGTTTTGTCACACATTTATTATAATTACTCAAATCTTTATAAAATAATATTGAATTATGCAGAGTAGCAATCTATGATTTAAAGTAAATCTACTTCCCCAATAAGATTCAGCAGCACTCACAAAACAAGATTTTACTTCTAGCTGACTAAAGGCTTTACAGCACCAAATGTTTATACTGCTAGCACAGTTTGCACAAAGTTGACTTGATTTTAGGTATGATTTTATCCTAGCAGATGGAAGAAAAAGTTGGGTTGCACTAAATACATTACTAATAATAAAGTTTAATTAAAAAAACCCTTGCAACATGTCATTTGATATCATCCACCATGACCACATAGTTTCTTTTCCTAATATATTTTTTGTGAGATAATGTTTCTTATTTATATAAATAATTACATATGTATATATTTCACATCTTTGTATTCAAACTAATGAAAATGAAACTACCATTTGAACTAGCAATTACTCTTCTGGTAATCTACCCAAAGGAGACCAAAATCCTTATACAAGGAGACACCTGTACTTAGATGTTTATTGCAGTAATATTTATAATTCCTAAGATATGTTTCATTTACATCATTTCTAAAATGGTCAGCTTTATCATGAAATTAAAACTTTTTCTTTACCAAAAAATAGTCATTTGTTATACCTTCAAATACACAATTCCTACTTTTTTTTTAATTTACAGGATTGATTACCTTTATATTAACTTTATTTTTTAAAATTCTCCATTGTTAGAATTCTTAACCTATAAAACTTAATTTTTTTAAAATTTCTAGTTTATAATCATTTGTTAAACGTGTTGTACTATTATACCATATCCTTGAAATTAGAAGACTTTCAAGTAACTTTTAATAATTTCTGAAACATGCTTCAAATTTTTTCTTTGTTGATAAAATATAAACTTTATTCATTAACTTTTGAATCTACATTCCTTGCTTTGAAAAGACCTAAAGTAAACCTAAATTCAGTAATGTAAATGAGGATGCTCAAGAAATTCAATGAATTTCCCCTTTATTTATTTGTTTGTTTGTTTGCTTATTTGGTGGTAGAGCCCATACTTCTCCCATCACCATGTCACTCATGTACTGTGACCATTTTCAATCATGCTCTTCCCTCCCGTTTCACCTCCCCTTCTTTCTTTACTGAATTTTTCAGTTCTAAAATTTTTAATTACCCAAAATCTGGAGTTATAATTGCTGGAAACTCTTATCTCACTTTTTAAAAGCCATTTTTATCAAGCAAGATTGACCAGTAACTTCAAGCTGAATGCCTGTTTCTTTTTATATTATCAACAATAACTAAAAAGATGAAATCACTCTTCTTTGTTAGGTCCCATGGTTGGCAGGTTTGGGGGTTTGGTGTCAGATGAAGCTGCAACAGTAACTCCGAGGACCTGGGCAAGCAAGTTGAAAGAGGCAAATTTATTTAGAAGAATAGATACAGCAAAAATAAAGTAGGACTCCCTGATCTGTGGAAGAGGGAGCAGCAAAGATGCCAAAATGTAGTCTTCCCTCAGTAATATTTTTATACTTTTCATCTAATTATTCTAAGGTTTTATCAGTCTCTTTGTGATTGAGTGATGTCACAGAGATGAAAAACATCTTGTTTCTCAAGGTGTTTCTCAGCCCTGAATTTTCTTGGGCTTATCTTGTTATGTCCCATTTATTGTCATCTTTCTTACACCAAAGGTGGCAGGTTAGTTGTGTTTCAAATTTGCTGGTTTTATCCTAGAATATGGCTAGTTAATCCCCTTTGAATTTTGCTTTCTTTATCCCTCCAGACATCTGGTCTTGGAGACCTCCCTTTTCCTTGGGAATTTTACTTACCTTGTGACTCAACTTGAGTTAATTCAACAATTATGAAGTCATGCATGCTTTAAATTAAGCCATCAGATTTTGAATACTTTGCTGTTTAGTTTTCAGTTACCAAAAATTATTGTGGTTACTTAGAAAACATTTTGGGTTAGTTTCCATGATTTTCCTGAGTTTACAATTTATATAATCACTGTCTATAAAACAATCATATAATATTAGCATTACAATCTGGAGGTAAAAATAAGACAAGAAAAATGAAAGTCACTCACAAACATAAATAGAGATTTCTTTTAAAATACGTTTTGTGCAATAATATTAAAGAAATCATAATTTGTTTAATAATACACATAAAGATACTGAAAACTTTCATTAAATCAATTTATGTTAAGAAACTACTTGAATTTGCATTTCAAAGATTGCTTTTTCCTTTTAAGAAGATAAGAGCAGAAAATTTGCACCACAGAGATAAACTCTTAATTTCTAAGGCCTGTTTTTTTTTTTTCTTCTCTAAATACCTAGAATGCTTTAAAATGACAGAACTTTGAATTCTTTAACTAGAGCCAGACCTATGGCCTGTTAAATTATTTCTCAATATACAGGCTTGTATGATGAACTAACCAGTATGCTGAGGATTGGCAATAGACTTGAGAGGAGTAAAATCTTTGTCTATGGCCATTTTGAGACAAGGGCTATACTCTTAAAGGAAAAAAACAAAAGAATATTTCTTATGAAAAACATGAAAGATCGATAAATGGTTATGGTTCATGAAGATAATAAGAAAGTAGATAGACTGAGGTCTGTTACCTTATATTCTGCTGTTTGCTGAGCCAAATCAACTCATTCAAAACCCTTTGAAGAAAAAATACAATTAAAAAAAATGTTTTAATTGATTGCATGCACACACGCACACACACACACACACACACACATATATATATATATATACTTTTTTTTTTTTACATCATTGCCTACCCCAATGTTCTCCCACCACCTTGTACAGGTGAACCATCTTCTTAATCTTTTGTGCCCATCCCTCCCCTGATTTCACCCCCCTTTCCCTCTTTAGCATTATACTTTCAGCTCTGCTGACTGTTTTAAATTTTCCTTTTTCTTTAGTTTGTTTTCCTTATATCCCACATATAGGTGAGATCATACAGTATTTATCTTTCTGACTTGTTTCTGATAAAATAATTTCTTCTAAGTCCATCAGTGTTATCACAAATGCATTAACAAATTTACCTTTTAAGTTTAGCACATAAAATGCCATTTAAAAAACTCAAGAGATACTCATGGCCAAGGTAACTCTCCAAGCATCTTTGATACATTTGGCTCAATTTGTTTAATATTAATACTTTTTGAAAACAAAGATCACAATTCTCATTAAAACATGAGTTTAAATCTAATTCTGTGTTTTATTTCAAAAAAATCACTAAGGATAGTAAAAATTATGCTCTATATTCCTTTTGTGAAGTTGCCTTTATTCAGTATTTCTATTCTCCCAATGAAATTTAGATCTCTGAATTTTCACAGATCCAATTAGCAATTTTAACATCTTCTAAATCAATATTAATTCAGGTAACCAATAAACATTCTTTACAGCCTATAAGAAAATATGAAGCAGTTTACCCCCAGAATAAGACAACAACAAAAGGGAAAATATCAAATATTCTAGCAATTTTCAGCCAATCCTTGGATGTCTAGAAGTCAGAACTATAACCTATTAAGGATATGCTGTGGGGTTTGGGGTATGCTTTATTTACAGTGTTCTTCTCAAGTTGTATGGACATTTTCTTACAGATGGTTGGTTCTAATTTCATCCCACCTCACAACCAATTATACCTCAACAGGAGACTCCTTTATAAAGTGGCAAATTTTATAACAACTTACAAATACTTGAAGCACTCTAAAAAGGCTTGTAACTTTTAGTTCCAAACATTTCCTCAGCAATAGCTGTTAGGTTAGTATATGTATCTTTTGTTTTTATAAAACAGAAGGCAGATTGTAAAGTGGACAAGCCCTGATTGAAATATATGCATGGGGGGAAATGCAAGTCTGGGATCTGAATTTTCTACCCATATTTTAGAACAGTACCTTAATATAGCAGAGGAATTACCTACATCCTGACTTAAAAAATATTATAAAGCAGTGTATAGCACTTTCACTTGTTCTCAGTATAAGGTAATAATATTTATTTGACACCCTTCTTGTTTCTATTGCTATATATTATCCCTTTAATACTGACTTTTCTATGTCCTATGGACAAGCTTATGCATTCATTTCCATTTGTCTCTGGTAATTTTGAAATTTCTCCTTTGATTTTCTTGTTAATACATAGTTGTTCAGTAGCATGTGTGTATGTTCCATATATTATTTTTTGTGATTCATTTCTAATGTGATACCACTGATCTAAGAAAATACTTGATATGTTTTCAAAATTTCTGAATATATTGAATCTTGTTTTGTGACCCAACCTGTGGTTTATCCTTAAGAATATTCCATGTGCTAATGAGAGTATGCAGCCTCAGCTTCTTAGATGTACAGACCCCATGAATGTCTACTACTAAGTCCATCTGGTCTAAATCCTCATTTAAGGTTATTGTTTCCTTTTTGATTTTCTGCCTGGTTGATCTGTCCACTGAAGAAAGTGCCTGCTACTACTATGTGTTACGGTCAGGTTCTATTTTTAGAGTTTTTATTAGTTGTTGTATATATTTTGATGCTCCTTAATTTGGTTCATAGTATTGATGATTTTCATATATTGTTACTGTATTGATGGTTTAATAAGTATATAATATCTATCCTTGTCTCATATTACCTTTTTCAGGTGGATCTTTATCTTATCTATTACAGGTATTGTAACTGTATATTTTAGCGTATCATTCCTTGTAGGATTATATTCCACCATTTTACTTTTATCTAGTATTTATCTTTGAATCTCAGATGATGAGTCCTCTAAAGATAGCAGAAATTTGGGGTTTGTATTCTTATTCAACTTGTCTGTACTTTTTTTTTATCCTCACCCCCAGGTCTGTACTTCGATCAGTGAATTTAGTTCATTTATATATAGGGTGGTGATTATTGATAGATGTTAGTTTCTTTGTTATTGCCATTTTTATTTAGTTTTATACTGCTATGTATTTATCTCCCTATCAATTTCTATGAATTTTATTTTCTTCAAGTTAGATAGAAATCCTTTCAAAAATTTTTTATAATGTAAGTCTAACATAGGCCATTTCCTTCAGCTCTTTTTTTATTGTTTGTTTGAGAAGGCCTTTATTTGAAAGAGATTTGCAAGATATAATACTTTTGGCTGACACTTTTTGAGTATTTTGAGTATGCAATTCTATTCTCTGTATACCTTTAGTGTTTCTACTGAGAAGTTTTATAAATGATATTTTAATCTACAAAAATTGCTTAGTACTGCCCTATTTGTCTTTTTGTCTTGAATTATTCATATTTTCATTGCTATGTATTTGAGTGTTGGTCTGATTGTAGATAATCATATGTTTTTAGTTATATCACATTATATATTTAATTTCTTTCACAGATTTGTGAAATTTTTCTTTATCATGTTTTGAATAACCTTTCAGTTCCCTTATCTCTCCCTTTCCCTTGCATTGCTTGAAGTTCTGAAGAATAGCTAATAGTTTTTTAATATTAAAAAATGAAATCTTTAGAATAAAAATTAATGAATATGGTAGTCATAGGTAGTAATTTTATGTTAAAACTGTAGAATTCTGAATACAAAGATAAATTTAAGCAAGAGGAAAAGCACACCATAAAAAATTAAGCAATAAACATTTTTTTCAAAATAGTAGTTGCTCCTCATTTATGTATTTTATGCTTAAATTTAAGTAAATATGACAACAGGAATCTAATTTGTAAATGAATTTTCTAAGTAGTACTAACATTTTCACAAGTCTGATAGTGTCTCTGTTTTAGAAAACACACATTGAGAACATTTCTATAACGTAGAAGTTCAATGGGTAAAGTATAATTAAGCTAAAGGTTATATCATTAGCGAAAATATAAACAGACATAATAGAATAATAGTGTAAGAGGGCAGAAAAAATATTTGTAGGTAGATGGTTATATTCACATAAGTAATTACAGGTGATTTTTATTTGTTCTTTATTCCTGTATTTATCAAATCGTATATCATACTCCTGTGTTACATTTTCAGGCAATAAAAAAATAAATAATATAAATAATTTTAACTCAATGCTGTTTCCTCCCAGTATTGATCAGCATTTTTAGGGCCTACTCTGTTTTAATACAACTGTAAGCAAGCCTTTTATGCCTAGTGGATACATGTGAGCAATCACTATTAGGTATGACAACATCTCCAAAATGCAAAATATCATGATTACAGGATTTTATACACAGGTTATTCCTGTATACACAGGTATACAGGAATTTATACACAGGTTACTCTGCTTATTTTAAATAATATAATATCAATATAGGAAGAGTCAGAAAACTAATTTACTGTTTATAAGCCTTTCTTTAAACTAACATGAATCATAGCACCAGCCCTCCCAGGTGAGGCAGATCCATAACATGAATTACAAATTAAAATAATTCAAATTTTTAACTCACCAACTAGGAAGTGCTTGAAAATTTGTTTCTTTCCCAAATGAAATTAAGTGGCAATTTAACAGTACTAATACAGGCATATATACCTGTATATATATACATATATATGTATATATATATAGGTACATATATATGTACACATATATGTAGTAATAGTATAATTTCTCAATCAATTATATGCCTGTATAGTTGTCTGTGCAGATAGATAGATAGATAGATAGATATACACACTCACAAAATCGTAGTAATAGCATAATTCCTTAATCATTTCACCTTTTTTTTTTATATCAGAAATATTTTCCAGTCTTGCTATACAAACTTCATATTAATGTTTTATATACTACTGGGTTTTTATACCAGCAGGAACTGAGCCTTTTTTCTATCACATGATTACACCATATTTGAATTCTCCTTTCTTGGAGCAAAGTACTTCCTAACTCTAACATTCCTAAATCAGCTACAGGATAAGGTGTTGTAGGATACCAACTTGAGATGACTTTATTGTCCAAAATTTTTGTTCAAAAATTTTTTTAAGTGTCAAAAGCAGTATCAAAATTACAGCTTTTGTAATAAGTTTTGTGAGTTGAAATATGACTTCAAATGTTAAAATTAGAGTAACTGCATTATCTAAGCTCACACGCCCTCCACAAAATGTTCCCTTGTATGCTCTTATCTACACTGAGTTGCCCTCACCACATACTAACTTAGCACATAGTAAGTAGGCCCCAGTATCATCTGTTTTTTTCCCTCCCTTCTGTGCCCTTTCTGTATCCCCAAATCCCCCTTTTCCTGGGGATCTCTATAACTCTATCAGTGTCAAGTAGAAACAAGCCTACTGCTTCCTATTGGGAAGTCATGGTTATTCTCAACTCTGTTATAAGACTGAAACCTGACCATATCTCTATTAAAATGTCCTGTCATGTTGTGTTTCATTTATTTTTTGGTAAGTTTATTGGACTGTAAGCTCTCTGAGATCATGTGTTGTGGCTCCTCAATAAATGATTCAACACTTTCATTTTATTGGGGGGCAAATTGTGAACAGAGAGGTGAATGGACTTGCCTTAGTCCTGTAATCAGCGTTCAGTCTTCAGATATGCATAACTCCTTCTTTTCCAACATCTCTTTAATATCATGACCCAGAGCTAGCATTTTTTCTTTCCAGTATTATGCTAATTTTTAAAGTCCTGTCAGGTAGCTTTTAAGCTCCTGAGACTAGAGATCTTTAACTAAAGTAATCTTATCTGATCAGCAATACCTAAGATGGTTAAAAACTTACCATAACTATAACATTCAAAAAACTGTAAAAAATATTAATGATGATCTTAATATAACTAAAAAAATAAATGCTGTCTAACATAGTTAAGTAAAATAATCTTGCCAAAAAATCTCTAAAAACTAAGTCCATTCTTATCAAAAACAAAAAACAAAAAAACAGCCTGCCAGTAACAACTGGCAGCACATTTAAAAAATAAAATAAAACATAAAAATAACTTCAAAATGTCAAAAGTGCTTTAATTTACAGCTTGATATATAATAAAGTTAATTCTAAAGTAAAATTAGCTTAAATTTTTTTAATTACAAAAAAGCAGTGTTAATAAGAGTATAAAAAAAAAACAACTCAAAGTATTAATAGGCCAGCTCTTAAGTTAAAAAAATTCAGTCTATAAAGACCTTTCACAGCTTTTACAAACTGCCCCACTACAAAGAGTTAACTCTTTTTTTTACATTTTATTTTATTTTTTTATAATAATTATTTTTTATTTATATGTAAATTTCACATCTTTGCAATCCCAGGGATTTCCGCCCCCCCTTCCCTCCTCCCCCTTTCCCTTCTGTCCATTGTTGTGTGCTTCAGTTTGGTGCTCAGCCTGTTTTGTCTTTTCCTCATGACTTTTATTTATTTATTTATTTATTTATTTATTTATTTATTTATTTATTTATTTATTTATTTATTTATTTATTTATTTATTTTTCTTCAATATGCCCCATATATTAGTGAGACCATTTGGCTTCTGTCTTTCTCCTTTTGACTTGTTTCTGCTAGTATGATTTCTTCTAAGTACATCCATGTTGTCAAGAAGTCGTCTAATTTGTCCTTCTTAATTGATGAGTAGTATTCCATTGTGTATAAATAACTCTTAAAGTTAAGCCTCAGCCAAAGTTTTGGCCACTGCCAGCTACAAAAGCTGCTCAGTGCCCAAGGTTTCACGTTTGTTTGTCTTTTCTCTCTCTTGTTAAAACAGTTAAGCTCAGAGCTGCTGCTTATAGCCCATACTTTCATTTAACACCCCCCCCCCATGGCTAAGCAATCTCTCCTGTCAATTCATTTCTCATACCTTACATCTAGCAATCAACATCTATGGAAATAAATAAAAGGTAAATACCAGATAGAGTGTATCTGCTGATTAGTGTTGCTTGGGTTCTATCTGTGACAGAAGTATGTTAAAATTGGTTACGAGTGGACTGTAATCAAACTTATCTATTTAAAATTCATCATTTATATCTTACGCTGATTTTTTATATCTTTATCTTTTTATATCTTTGCTTCCTCACTTAAGATTTATTTATAAATATGCATGCTATCTCTGCACTTGTATTTCACATATAATTTATAAGATTAATTTTCAAAATATTCCAAAAGATCATGATTAAGTATGATTAGTAAAGGAAATGCATAAAGGTATTGCTTCACTTAAATGTGAATATAGAATGTAGCCATTACATTTTCCAGTGTTGATATGATTATATAACCCATATGGAAATGAACATCATGAATGGATTCAACTCTAGCTCTACAATTAATTAAAAATTTTAGTAATCATGTAGGTAAAATGCAATTACAATCTCTGATATTAATTAAAAGAATAAAGTATGCATTTATTGCTTTAGCTTTCCAAAGTAATGTCATTATATCTGAATACAGACATGTACAAATCATGATCTCTACTTTTGAGAGTCATTCACAGGTAAGAGATCTAGTCATAGACCTTTACATGCAGGAGCAGGACTCATTTGTTCTAAATCTTAATCTTGCTGTTGTCTAGTTCTGTGTTCTTGGTTAAGTTGCTTATCTTTATTAAAAAAGTAAAAACAAGCTGTTTCCTATTATTTTAAAATGAGATCTAGATATTAAATGATAATCCAAGTCTGGCACATAATGGAACTCCCTGATTGATCAGACAGATTTAATTCCCTCTCCTACCCCTTTACTATTTTCTATTAGAGTATAACTGACATTTCCGTATTACAGCTAACATGAAATATCTATTTTCAATGTGTGTGTATACACTATATGCACTATATATGTGTGTGTATATATGTATATATATATATACACTCTCTCTCTCTCTCTATATATATATATATATATACACATTATGTATATTTTACTCCCTACAATAACAAAATACCACATAAAAATACCACAACTAGAAACTGGGTGGGGTGGATAAATTAATTTTCTTGTGAAAATGAAACCAAGTTCAAGTGCTGATGGATTTGAGTTCTCTTGAGGCTTCCCCTTTCATTATATCCTCACATGGTCTTTTCTATGTGGGCACACATGCCTGGTAAGGGTGTGCACCCTTCTTGTAATGGTAGAGTCACATAGATAAAGGGTTTGACAAATAGAACCTCATTTTACCTTACCTATTTAAAAGTTCTTCTCAAAATACAGTCTATCGTAATATTCTGGGGTATTTGAAGTTAAGATTTTATATTTTTTACCTTGGAACAAGTTAGCAAGACTGTGTGACCTCTCCATTGTATTGGTGTCTATTACCTGGCATCCTACTGGGTTTTTTCAGTGAGACCACAGATGGATATAATAGAGGCTATTGACTGAAAAAAAGATAGTTTTGTTCCCTGTCTCCCTCTCCTCTCCTCTGCTTCATTGTTCCTTCCTTTGTCATTTCTTCTATTTTATGAAGGAATTAAGAAGATACTTGGGTATGCACATAGAAACCTGTCAGCCAATGTTACCTCAGATGAAAGAGATAAAGAAAAAATTTTTAAAAGAAATAATGAAATCTATATCGCTGGCAAGTGAAAAGGGACTGCCATTTTCCTTTTTTAATGCCTTGATAGTGTTCCAATGTATTTCACATTGTAATTTTAGTACAGGGAACTTTCATACACATTTCAGCATCCTCTGCATCAAACCTGGCTAAGTAAACATGGAAACTCATAAACCTTTCTTATATAGCAGTGCCAGGGCAGATTCCAGCTGTGATTTTTTTATTTTTTTCTGGTAATAGTTTGGAGTGGCTAACACTACAAGTGGGATACTCTGGCTACATGTATTTTTCCACAACCTTCCCTTGCAGCACGAACACTGAAACAATAGGGAAATGCATTCTGAAAGGAAATAGATAGCATAACTGTTGCCAAAGAACTACAAAAGTAAGTCAATAAACTAAACTTACACCACTTTTAAAACGTTCACGTGTGAACAACTAAAGTTATCACCAATCTCAATTCCAAAATAACCCTTCATGATAGGGGATAAATGAGTGAGTGTTTGTAGTGTTTTAATCTCTACATGGTGTAATTAATTCAGGACTTTAGGATAAAGTGTAGAAAAGTAGGAAAAACTTCCTCACATAGGAGTATTCACTTCAAATAAAAATTCACTCATTTTAATTTGCTTATTTTTAAATCTTTATAAATCTCTGCTTACTTAGATAGATTTTAATTTTAAAGTTTTTAAAAGGTTATTCACTTTTCCTAACAGTCCTTGTTGAATACCTTATCTCTAGTGACTTGAAATGACATGCAATAACTTACTACGTTTATCATATATACTTGATATGTTTGTGTGTTTTTAATTTTGTTTGCATTTTCTGACACAAAATTCATTTTGTATTTAAAATGTATATATATTATCTTATATTTTACTATCAAATTCCCTTTATAGTTGTTTACTAGAGTTATTCCATTGGAAATATATGTAGTTTTAAATATATTTATGTTACACATGTAAACAATTATGAAAAGATTGAAAATACTTGTAATATTCAGTCTCATTTAAAACTGTATTTATGTTCTATTAGTTTTTATAAAATTCTTCATAAATTTTTACATATTCCTTTTTTGCATTTTTTGTTACTTAATAGTACTGTGAATTGTCCTTTTTATAGTTGTAACTATAATATTTTAATCAAACTGTGGAACTATTTTGTTTGATCTAATATTTTGTTGTTTCTTCACCTTCCTTGATATACTATTTTCTAACTTCTGTATTTATATCAATACTTGTTTAAATTTTTAGTTTGTTTCAGTATAGTCAGCCATCTAGAATTATTATGCTAATACCTAAAATTATAGGAAATATCTTAATAAGCACTTTATTTTTCTTAATATTTTTAATAAGACAAGAATGCTGGTTCTGCCTGAAAGTCATGCATATCAGTCATTTTTATTTCAGTCTTCAAATTTATTATTTTTCATTTATTCTTAAAGTTCTACTTAGCAGTTAGCTCATTATAGCTCATTATACATTTTTAAGAGAATGTAAACACTGCATAGTTGAACCCTGAAGTGCCATGACATTTTCTTTATCAAACAGTTGCTTTTTATTGGTTATCTTTGCTTAATTGCTTTATTTTCTGTAAATTATCCATCCTTTGTGACCTAGTCAAACATATCAGTCTGTCATTTTAATCCTCTGAAGATATCAAGGTTTTCTGGAGTCTTCAATTGCAGCTTGTTTTGATCTCTCTCATAACTGCTTCTTAGCTCTCATCTTGTGTATTTCCTTTTGCCAGCACTCTGGCATTCCTGTTGTCTTCTTTTATTAGGTTTCTGTTTCCTGATTCTGTATCTTCTTTCCTGTTTGCATTCTTTTTTTCTCAGAACATCTCAGAATTTTTTTTTTTTCATTTTCTGGAAGTTTTCACATCCTTTAGTTTGTCCCTGTGTCTTCCATGAAACTTCTTTTGAAATATTCTTTTACTTGAAATTCTATGGGTCCTTTTAGTCAGTGAGCTTTTTCTTCCTTGGTACTAAGAAATCTTTTTGACTCTTTTCTGTTATAGTTTTTCCCTGTATTTTCTCTATGCTTCATGGTTCCCTGTTATTATTGTGTCTCGTAAAATGGAAATATCTTTTATTTTCATTATATCTTTTTTCATTTTTATTCCTTTTTCATTCTCCTTACCTTATTTAATATCTCGTTCAGAGTTTTACAACATTACTTCCAACCATTTATTGAATAATTTAAGCATTTAAAAATATTTTCAAGCACTCTTTATTCTCTTCTATTATCTTTTTACAAACCAAGGCATTCTTTTTATTTTCTTAAAGATACTATCTCCTCAGGTCTGACAGTGATGATATGCTTTTCTTTCAAAATAATATCTGCATTATCTCTAGTACCTTCCAAGTTCCTGTTTTATTTTGTTTGTGTTTTGTGTTATTTATGTCACATACCTTCACATAACGAATGCCCGTGAAAGCTGAATTATTTTATAGGTTATCATCAAATATTTTAGTGAAAACTCAGTGAAACTCTCTCTCTCTCTCTCTATATATATATATATAGATATATATATATTTTTTTTAAATATAAGATACTTTGAAAAAGAGGGAATACTTCCAAATATTTTGTGAGGCCAAACTGTTTTGATACTAAAAGCAGACAAGAACATCACATACGAAAGAAAATTAAAAATCAATATCCTTGATGAATGTAAGTGTAAAACTCTTCAACTATATCTTAGCAAATTGATTTTAACAATAGAAATACATGACTAAGTGGGACTTATTCCAGGGATGCTGGGATGGCTCAATACACACAAATCAATCAATGTATATATAAACTATATTAAATAGGCTTCTCTATAGAGTGAGATATCATTTTAGTGTGGTAAAAAATGTGTTAAAAATATATGTATTAATTTTTAATTGGACACTAGATTTACTAACGACAAACTAGTTTGCAATTTCACTACAGTCTCACTTGATCTGTCATACTTCATTAAACTTTTCAAAAGGTTGAATCACCAGAATCAGCAATGACACATTTTGCAGTTCCAGACACTCAAGTCTAAGGGTTACCATATCTGTATTTTTTTCCACTTTAATCTTAATAAATACATTCTCAAATTTTAAATGCCAGTAATTGTTAAATTTTTGCATTCTACTTTCATTTTAGGAAAAGAGATGTATATGTTTTATGTATCTTTTTTTCAGATACCGGTCTATTTAAATGCGTGTTAATTCTTTGTGTTGTTTACTAGTTTTCTCATTCATTTTAATAATGCCTAACTTTTAATTTGGTATAATTCATCTTTTAGTGTTTTTTTTTTTTTTTTGATTAGTAAAGCATAACTGGGGTGAAAGGCAAATGTGTTGATTCCTTGAATATCAGTTACTTCAACTGCCTTCAATAATGGAGAGCAACTTGAATGTGAAATATGTAGGTCACAATACTTTGGTGGAAAAGTTCTGGACATCACTCCCTTATCTCCTGGTCCTCAGATACCTTTCCTGCTTGTTCACATCATTTGTTTTCCTCTGAAATTAACTAAACAAGCAAGAAAACAAAACATTTAATTTTTCAGGAATTATCAGGGTTTTGTAATATTTTTCTTTTATTAGTTTGTTCACCCCTCATTCACACATTTTTTTTTTAAATTAAATTTGAGAGAAGCATATTTTCCCTGTAGCACAGTTTCCCTGTAGTGATCATTTTAATCTGTTTACTTACTGTCATTCTGAAAGACTTTATTTCATTTTGATGTTGTTTTATCTTATATGAGTGGACATTTCATTTCTTATTCACAGAGACTGTTTCATCTTGCTTTCTCACTGGACTACCCACATTTCCTGAAATTTCCACTGAGGCACTTTTCCTACTTTTTCTTGATATCCTCCTCTTTCTATTCAGTATTATTTCCCCTGCCTATAACTATATTATATTCCTGTAACTGCTCAATGTTACTGCAAAGGCATCGTTTTACTTGTTTAAGAAAAATTGAATTCTTACTGTTTGTTTTTATCATAACAATGTGGAGCAGAAGTCTCTGCCAGATTGGCACTGACTGTTATTGAGCTCAAAATATAATCTAAGGTTTGATGGGAATGCACACTTCTGAGCACGAGTTTGCCACTGTATTTCTTCTGCACTGAGATGATAATGCTTCTCTCCTTCACTCTCTTTTCACCTGAACCAATACCAATGCAAAACAAAGAAACAGATTGATTGTGTTTTGCAGCAGTCCTAGAGTTAAAGAACCCTGGCTCCCCTTGGGGGTGTGTGTGTGTGCGCTCACGCTTGCTTGCAGGTGGGTGCATAGTGTTTGAGGTGGATATAAAGTTTACCATTTTCACATATTCTCTTTTATAATTTAATCCTTTCTATGATAGTTTTTCAAATTAAATTTACATCTTATAACTGTTAAGATTTCCTCAGGGTCATTGCATTATTTCTCTATGTAATGAGTGGACATTTTAAGGAAATATTAGAGAGTAATTTTGAAGTCAAAATTAGAGCTCTGGTTTTGGTTAATAACTATGATAACAAGTTAAAGCATGAGTCAATATGATGAGAGACCCATTATATTGTTTTTCTGAGCTCTATGCAAATTTCATTGGGTAACTGAAACAGGAAAAAAAAAATTTGAGGACTTAAAGTGAAAGGCAGTATTTCAAAATAATTTTGGTAACATACTGCCAAAAATTTTATTCTTTGTAAAATATGATGTCAAGTATGATTTTGATATTGGAAGATTAAATCATAAATCAGGATTCTTTTTTAAAAAAATCTATTTTGCACATATGTGTATATACATACATACATACACATATATTTACATATATATATGTATATAAAACACGTGTGAGATATCTTAATCTCTTGTGCCCGCCCCCTCCCTTTCCACCATTTTTACTCTCCTCTTCACTCCTCATCTTTTGATCTGTGATTTAGTTCTTTGGCAGTTTTAAATTTTTCTTGTTCATTTTTTTGTTTGTTTTCCCTATATCTCTCATATGAGTGAGGTCATCCTGTATTTCTCTTTTTCTTTCTGGCTTATTTCCAATAACATGATTCCATCTAGCTCCATCCATGTTGTTCAAATGACATAATTTGGTCTCCTTTGATTGATGAATAATATTCCATTGTGCAAATATACCACATCTTTTTCAACCATTCATCAGTTTGGGGGCAATTTGGGTTGTTCCCATGTCCTGGCAATTGTAAATATTGCTGGAATAAACACAGGAGTACAAGTGTCCTTTTGAGTTAGTGTTTTGTATCCTTTGTATCCTAGTAGTGGGAATGCTGAGTCAAATGGTAGCGCCATTTTCAGTAGTTTGAGGGTCCTCCACACAACCTTCTACATAATGGCTGGACCAGCTTGCCCTCCCACCAACAATGTAAGAGTGTTCCTTTCTCTCAGCATTCATGCCAGCACTTGTTGTTGCCCCCCCCCCTTTTTTTTTTTTGATAATGGGCCATGCTTACTGGTGTAAGATGGTATCTCAGTGTGGTTTTGATTTGCATTTCTCTGATTAGTGATGTTGAGCATTTTCCCCTATGCTTATTGACCATTTGTATTTCCTCTTTGGAGACGTGTCTTTTTAGTTCTCCCATTTCTTGAGTGGGTTTTGTTGTTTTGGGTTCTTTGTGAATCTTTGTGAATCTTTGTTATCAGACCCTTGTCACTTGTATGGAGGGCGAAAATTTTTTCTCATTCAGTTGGATTTATTTTTGTTTTTTTTTATTGTCTCTTTTGCTTTACAGAAGCTTTTTGCTTTCATGTAGTCCCAGCTGTTTATGATTTCCTTCAGTTTTTTAGCATCTATAGATGTGTCCAGAAAGGAATTTCTGAAGTGTAAGTCCTGGAGTGTTTTGCCCAACTTTTCCTCTATGTATTTTATGGTTTCATGTCTTGCATCCAAATCTTTTATCCATTTTGAGTTAGTTTTTGTACATGGTGTTAGGGAATTGTCCTGGTTCATTTTTTTGCAAGTCGTGGTCTAGTTTTTCCAGTACCATTTATTGAAGAGACTATCCTGTTCCAATGTATATTTTTCACCCCTTTATCAAAATTAGTTGACCCTATATGTGTGGCTTTATTTCTGGCCTTTCCATTTTGTTCCATTGCACTTATTTCTGTTTTTTGTTCCAGTATCATGCTGTTTTATTTATTATGGCATTGTAGTATAATTGGAAGTCGGGGATCGTTATGCCTCCATTGTTTCTTATTTTGATCAGAAGTGTTTTGGATATTCATGGTGAATTTCAATAATTTTTGTTCTATCTCTTTAAGAATATCAATGGAATTTTTATTGGAATTGTATTGAACTTGTAGATTGCTTTTAGTAATCAATTTTGATCATGTTAATTCTCCAATCCATGAGCAGGAGATATCTTTCCACTTTTTAATGTCTACTTTTGTTTCTTTTATAAATGTTATATAGTTTTCTTTATATATCTCTCTCACTTGTTAGGTTTATTCCCAGGTCTTTAATTTTCTTTGGTGCGATGGTAAATGGAGTGTTGTTGCTATTGTTTATTTCTTCTTCTTCTGTTTGATTTTTTGCACAGAATGTCGTTGATTTTTGTGTGTTGATTTTGTATCCGACTAACTTTACTGAAATGGTCTGTTATTTCAATTAGCTTTTCTGTGTATTTTTTTTTTTTTGGTGTCTCTACATACAGTATCATATCATCTGCATATACTTGTATCTTTATTTCTTCTTTCCTTATTTCTATTCTCTTTATATCTTTCTCTTGTCTTATTGCCCTAGCTACAACTACCAGTACTATGCTGAAAAGTAGTAGTGAGAGTATGGATCTTTGCCTCACTCCAGATCTTAATTGGGATGGTTTCAGTCTTTCCCCATTAAAGATGATGCTTGGTGTGGGTTTGTCATAAATAGCTGTTATGATGTTAAGATATATTCCTTCTATTCTGACTTTTCATCAAAATGGGTGCTGAACTTTATCAAATGCTTTTTCTGCATTCATTGATATGATCATATGGATTTTGGTTTTCTCCTTGTTGGTATGATGGATTATGTTGATTGATTTTCAGAGGTTGACTCTGTACCTCTGGGATGAATCCCACTTGGTCATGGTGGATAATTTTTTTTATGCAGTGTTGGATTCTATTTGCCAGGATTTTGTTTAGAATTTTTGCATCTGTGTTCATTAAAGAGATTGACCTATAGTTTACTCTTTGTGCTGTCTTTATTTGGTTTTGGTATTAGTGTGATGTTTGCTTCACAGAATATATTTGGTAGTTTTCTTTCTTTCTCAAATTATTGGAAGAGTTTTAGTAATACAGATACTATTTTATCTTTAAATGTTTAGTAGAATTCATTTGTAAAACCTTCTGGTCCTGGGCTCTTGATTTTAGAGAGAGTTAGGATGACTGCTTCAAAATCACTGCTAGAGATAAGCTTGTTTAGGCTCTATATTTCTTCTTTGTTCAGTTTTGGGTGACTGTGTCTTTCTAAGAATTTGTCCAGTTCATCCAAGTTGTTGTATTTGTTTGCATATAGATATTCATAGTAGTCTCTAAATATATTTTGAATTTCTGCTGTGTCAGTTGTTATTTCTCCCTTTTCATTTTTGATCCTGTTTGAGTTTTCTCTCTTCTTTGTGAACCTTGCTAGGGGTTTATCAATTTTATTTATTCTTTTCAAAGAGCTAGCTTTTGGTTTTACCTTCTGGATCATTGTGTAGGTTTCTATTTCATTAATTCTTTAATTTTTATTTCTCCTCTTCTGCTGGGTTTTGGATTTTTTTGTTGCTCTTTTTCTTATTCCTCAAGTTGGGATATTAGATTTTTCCTTAGGAATGTTTCTACCTGTTTGTTATAAGCATGTGTTGCTATGAATGTTTCTCTTAATACTGCTTTTGCTGAGTCCCACACATTTTGAATTGTGTGTCATCCTTACCATTTATTTGGTTTTAATTTCTTTCTTGATTTCCGCTTTTACCCAATGGTCTTCCAGTAACCTGTTGTTCTGTCTCCGTGTAGTGTACACTCTCCTTATTTTCTTTTCATTGTTGATTTCTAGTTTGATGCCTTTGTAGTCAGAGAAAAAAGTTGGTATTATTTTAATCTTTGTTTATTCATTCATGTTTGCCTTATGGCCTAATATGTGATCTATTTTGGAGAAAGATCCATGTGCATTTGAGAAGAAAGTATATTCTTATCCATGAGTGTGCAGTGTCCTACAAATATCTGTTAGGTCCATTTGGTCTTTCTTTGTGTAATTTCTGTTTTAATGATATATCCTTTGGTGAAAGTGTGATATTGAAGTCTCCAACCACATATGTATTTTTCCAGTGTTTGCTTTTAGTTCTGCAGTTGTCTTATGAATTTTGATGCTGTCTCATTTGGTGATTAGATGTTAATAATTGTGATGTCTTTCTGGTGGATTAATCCTTTTACCATTAAATAGTGACCTTCTTTGTCCTATGTCACTTTTTTTAAAATTTGAAATCTGCTTTATCTGTTATTAGGGCAGCTACCCCTGCTTTCTTTTTGGGACCATTTGATTGAAGGATTGTTTCCCAGACCATTACTTTCAGTTTGTGCTTATCTTTAGAGGTAAAGTGTGTTTCCTAAAGGCATCAGAAAGTTGGGTTTTGTTTTTTGATCCAATCTGCTCCTCTTTGTCTTTTGATTGGTGGCTGAACCCATTAACGTTTAGGTGATTATTGATATTTGAGATTCTGAAGTTAGTTTTTTGGTGGTCATTTTGAAGTTTTATTTTGCTTTTTTGTATTGTATTTCCTGTTTATTCTTCTGTTGATTTTGATCTTGTAGGATTTCTTTCTGTTGATTTTGATCTTGTAGGATTTCTTGGAGTGGGGAGGTTAGTGTTAGCGAATCTGGAAACTTTGCTTGTCTAGGAAAGCTCTAATTTTTCCTTCATAAATGAATGAAATTTTCACAGGGTAGAGTATTCTCAGCTGACATTTTTATCAAGGAGTTTTTTTTTTTTTTTTTTTTTAAGTGTATCTCCACTCTCTCAGCCTAGAGTGTCTTTTAGGAGAAATCAATCAACCTAAGAGCCTTTGTATGTTATCTGTTTTTTTTCCTCTGGTCAGTTTCACTATTCTTTCCTTGTCTTATACCTTTGGAAGTTTTACAATTATGTGTCTTGCTGTTGTTCTTATTTCATTTATGTAGTTTGGGGTACTTCTGACTTTCTGTATGCCTACTTTCATTTCCTTCAGGTTTGGGAAGTTCTCCTTCATAATTTCCTTGAATAGCCTTTCAGTTCCCATATCTCTCTCTTCTCTTTCTGGATTAGCAACTACTTTTATATTTCCTTTCTTTAGGGAATCTGATATGTCTTTGAGTTTTTTCTTCCTCTTCTTCCTTTGTATTTCTCTCTTTTTCTTTCTTTGTCTTCTTTATTTCAGTGTCTTCAAGGATACTGATTCTTCTATTTTATCTTGTCTGTTTTCACAGATTTTCCTTGAATTTTTGAGCTCCCTCTGTTGTTGCTCATTTTATATCCTGAGTCTCTTTCAGTTTCTTTTTTAGGGATTCAACCTTGTTCTTCAGTTCATCAATTATGTTATTCTTACTGGTATTTTCATTTTTCCATTTTTTTCTACTTGTTCCTTTAACTCCCTAAATGCTTTTATCATGTTGAGTTTGAGTTCCTTTTATGAAAGATATAACAATTCTTCTATCTCTATTTTGATCAATGATGGCTCTTAAGTTCATTGGTATGATTCTGAGAGTCCTTTAACAGGTCTCAATGCCTATGTGTCTTGTAACTGTAAAACTTCCAAAACTTCCTTTATAGTGTTTAATTTTTTATTTCTGTTGGCTACATTGAAGAACCTGGTTCCTTTGCTGTCAAAGAGGGTGATGGACAGATATGGTTCTGTTACAGAATCTGCTTTCTTCTGTCAAGGGATTTATCTCCTGTAAGCTGTTGTTGTCTGATTTTTT
>PVHY01012269.1:0-45031 GCA_004024945.1 Uropsilus gracilis | reverse complement strand
CCCCCCCCCCCCCTTTGGGATCACCCACCTCCTTTGCGAATCGGAACCTGTCTTCTCGGTAGGGTTCTCGATTCTCGTTCCCCGACTTGACTCGCTTTTGATTCCTGCTCCCTCCCGGGGTTAGTCAGTGACATGTGTGCTTTGCTGGGGTTCTCCCGCCTTTTCTTAACTAGGAAGAGGACTTTGCCAAAGCCCCTGTCTTGACCGATTTACCCGTCTTGGGGCAACTTTTGCCTTAAGCCGCGGTGGGCTGAACTCTGGTAGCTTCGGTTCTTGGAGAACAACAAAGGCGTCACCAGTTCTTGGCTGGAGCAGTTTAGGGGGGCTTTCTAGAGCGGGCTAACAGGTGGCAGGCACACGGAGCTGCTAGTGATTGGGCTTGTGTGATCTTAGTTAATTGTAAGTCGTGGGGGCGTCCTGTCATTTTGTGTTCTCTACACCGTGAAAATGGTTGTGCACCGCTGAGGTCAAAATGCGGATGTTTGGGACGAGCAGCTTCTGTTTCCTGCATGGGCTTTCCTTAACACGAGTTGCTATGACAGGACAGTTTCTTGGGAGATTAGTCCCAGATTTATAATCACATTGCCAAAAATGTGAGTGTGTTGTTACTGAAGCGCTTTGGCTAGAGTTCAAAGTACATTTTCTTGAGTTGAACTCAGTATGAATATGTATCTTTGCTCTTGCTTCTTGTACATTGTGTCTTTTATTTTACTGTATTGACACGTTTTCCATTTTTTCTTGTTTCTTCATAGACCAGGCATTCTAGTATATTATTTCTAGAGTAGTTTGACTTCCGTTGTTTCTTTACTGTTTCCACCTTTGTCTTAAGCTATCTTTTTCTTCATGTTGCGACTTAAGTTTATCCTAAGTTTCTCTGAAGACTTTAATCATCTCTAAACGATAAATAAAAGGTTTGGGTTTAGTAATGACTAGTGTCCCTTTTCCCAAAATTCTTGACCTAATGTGTATTTTGACACTGGATAATTTTTATTTTTTTCCAATGTCCATGGTGTATTTCTAGCATTTGATTGCAGATGCTTTTGTGTGATTAGTTTCTGTAATTACATGAATTGTGCTCTAAAATGTAGTACTCAGTGAACAGAATAGCATCTGCTTCTCTTTTGACTGATGGGCTATAGAAAAAGTCTCCCTCATTATGTGATTCACACATAGGGAACATAGCAATAGACAGCGACTTACTCTAAATTGGGTTGCTCCCTTCAGCTATTTTTAGCAAAGGATTTTGGAACTTGGCCATATTAGTCCTAGAAGCCACAGAGAAGGGCCCTTCTCCTTGGTTTTCAGAACTTACCTAATTTGCTAAGGGAATCCTTTCTGAAAGTTCCTTAGCTACTTCCTCCCCAGCAGCTATGTTGGAAATTAGCTTCTGTTCAACTTGACCTCACCCTTTCCAAAACTAACCTTACCAGGTATGGGCTGATCTCAATCTGTCTGCTTCCTTACCTCCAGGTTTGTGGACTTTTAATTTTTTTCCCATGGGAACTCGTAGGTAGACCTATCTTTGAATTGATACAAGAACCTCTTTCAAATATTTTCACTTCTGAACTTTTAATTCCTTGAGCATATCTAAGTTATAGACATTTCCACATAATTCATGGCTGGCAGGAACCATAGAGTTCAAATCCACCCCTTCATTTTACAATTAAGAAAATTAGGGTTTAAAGATTAGTGATGACGCCTGCGAGGTCATTTTTACAAATAAAGAAGTCCTTTGTGTGCGCTAAGAGAGGTGAATATTAGTTCTGTTGAAGCTGTAGAGTATAATACAGTGTTTAGAAGATCGTTTAAGTAAATTTATGTCATAGAAATGAAACTTTTAGAATAAAGAATCTATGATACAGACTTTTTAATTCAAATTACTTGCCATGAGGGACTTCAGGAAAGTATGCAGAAGTTGAAGGAGTCACTTTTCTGAAATCACCTTGACCTATTATAACAAATTCTGCATAAAAGCCCTAGTTTGAAATTAGTATCTTATGTTCTCATTAGAACAGTTGTGTTCATGCTTTTTTGTCTTTGTATACTGATGAGTTTCGTAATTACTGAAATGACTGTACCTTTTGCTTAGTTATCAAACAAAAATATCATCACAGACAACTTATTAGTGTACGTGTGTAAAGTTCAGGAAAGGAATCACTATTGATTTTCTATAGATGTTTCTAAATTTGCAAAGTATCAGTTTGTAACTGTTAGGATTTGATTTTAAAATACATTTCTGCATATTCTTTTTATGCCTGTGATGCTGTTTTTTTTTGATGGGGGGGGGGATCATTTTACTTGCTACTGAACTTTGGTTTCCGATTTGTCTTTGAACCATAGGCTATATTTTAAGAAAAATGAAAATTTGGGAATGTAAGAAACAAAATACACCTCCATGTTCTTACTTACCATTTATATCTTGCTTCTCTTATCTATCTAAGCTTTCACAATTTCGTTCTCTTTTACTTACAGATGAAAACCTCATAGAACTTCCTTATTGATGGTAGTTTGTCTAAAAGATTTTTGTATTCTGCATATATCAGAATATTTAAACATGTGATTTAATTGGAAGCTGTTCAGATTAGAAACATTATTTAAGAATATTAGGATAGTTTAGTTTTTCCTTATATTTAATTAGTTTATACCAAAGGGTTGTATTGTTTTTATGGTAAAGTGGAAAATGGGTGGACTTTCTGCTGATTAACCTAAAAATACAGGTATATGTTCTTATGAAAAATATATGCCTTAAGCTATAAACTTCCTTATTGATATGTTTTATTGGCAGAGAACATAGCAAGCAGTGGAACAACAACCACATCATCATCTTGATTTTTTTATTTGGTCTCATCAACCAAAAGTCCTAGGATATCTAATTATTAAATACAGAAGTAATTGAGGCATATTCTCTTTCATTATACTATACTAAAAACAGATACTTGGAATTTGTGCTTAATAAAATTTATCTCTTTCCTCCTTTTACATATGTAGTGTGGTATTTTGAATCAGAAGGCTGTGTGTAAAGATTATTTACTTGCTGTAAATAAGTAAACAGATCTGCTTTGGTCAGTCACTGCTTAATACTTAATATCGGAAAGATCTTAATACAGTTTGTATTGATATACCTGAACTTATTGTCCTGGTTAATGTTTGTACAAGTTAAATTTGTTTTTTTCACCCTAGCAAGCAGTTAACAATAGTCTTTGTGATACATTTATTTCCGCTAATTTCTTTTGGTTTAATCTATTAAGTACAGTTACAGGACTGCATATCTAGGCTGTTCATATGAACTTGGTATCATTCTCTGGGGCTGATATTTACACTTAAGTTCTGACTATTTGTACATAACTGAATTAAACTATAAGACCTACTGTAACCTACATTGCCAGGGCACAAAAAAAGAAGTTAGAATTTATATAAGCTTTTGTTCTAAGAAAATGTCGCTTTTTACCAATGGCAGTGATTTTTGATATTTTAAGCTAAAATTTATTTTCAAAAACACCCAGTGGTATCTCATTTGGGCTTAAGGTTCTTAAGCATTAACTTCACCATGATTTAATTAGTGTAAATCATGGGTTTTTTTTTTTTACAGGTACAATTAACAGTTTTCATTTGGAAGACTTCACAAACTGAACTGTAAAAATCTGCAATAGTATAAAACAGTAAAACTAAAAGCAAACTTTACTGAGCATGTTGTGTACCAGTAACTATTGTACGTGGTTTACATACATTCATTAATCCTTAGAAACCTGTGAAAGAAATTAAGTACTGTTCTTACCTCCACTTTACAAATGAGGGAACCTAGGTACAGAAGTTACATACCGTGCCCAGAGTAACAACTATTTAGCAGGAGGGATGGATTGGAATTTCATCTTTCTGGCTTCAGAATTTGTACAGAGTTCTTGTAGTTTGACTCATTTCTTCATTTATCGACTTAGGTTGCACACTCAGTTTCCCTGAAATACAAAAGAACACTGTTTTTGTTGAGAACCAGGAGCAGTGGGGAAGCTTTTACCTGGTCTTTTTATTAATGCTGGCTTCATGTAAAGCAACCCTTTACTGCCTGTGCTTCTTATGGCAGAAATGATGTATTAAGAAAGCAAAACAGAACCAGATTCTTCCCTCATGAAACAAATGTCTTGTGAAAGTTACTTTTGAGTTATTTGGAGGAAAGGCAGTGTATTAAATAAAATGCATTCTATTACTAAAATATATTATCCCTTAAGTTTTTTTCTTTTCTTTGATCTGAGTAGTAATGTAAATTTATGTGATGGTGTTAAGCTCTTAAATCTTTATCAACCCCAATGTGAATTTGACAATTTTGAAATATTAAATAGAAGAATAAAATTTGTAACTAAAATTTGTAATTCTAACTTATCTCTGGTTTCATTTCCAAATATGGAAAATTGTGCAAAAATTAAATGTAGCTGCTGAGTAATAATTTTAAATTAGTGTTTTTGATGAAAACTTAGATTTTTACTTTAGAAAAGAAGAGGGGACCGTTCACAAATCAATTCCTTTTTTAATTAAAAAAAAAGCAAGTAGCAATTTAAAGTATTAATCACATTAATATTTTTTTGTGCCTTAGTTATTCCTAAATAAAAACAATTTAGTTATATCTTCAAGAGAAGAAGACAGTTTTATATTAAAGTGCAGCTTAATGCAAGGTCTTAGACTCAGATGTAGTGAGAAGTTGTTTGAATATTTTAAGGATAATTGAGAATCATGAAATTTGGCTAACGGTAAAAACGCTACAGTTATTTCTAGTAAGAAGGTGACACTTGGTTTGGAATACTATTCATTTCAGATTTTTAATGCAGAAGTATTATTTAAATTCATGACTTTGTATAGTAGTGTTTGTACTGATTTTACCCCCCTTTTTGTTGGGAAAAGTGTTGTGAAGCTGCAAGTGTAAGCTTTGCTGTGATGATTTACTTGTTGATACTTAGCATGTTCTTTACTTTGATTTAAATATTTAATTTTTGTTTTAAAAGCAACTCTTTTAGATGTGAGTTTAAAAATAAGTTTTATCTTCTAAGACTTCAATAGTTTGACCTGCAATTTAATAGTGTAGCAATTACTGAATTTAGGAAAATTGGTGGTTTGTTGCTATCAGCACTGTTACTATGGAAATAAATTAGAATGATTAGCTCTTAGGTGGAATTGAACTTCAGTTTCCATAGTAGTTGAAAAAGATGTAGGTCAGATTCACCTGTTGTTCTTCCTTTTCTCAAAATAAGAGGGAATTTTAATTTAGCACAATGATGTTATTTTTTTCCCCTACTAGATTGATGCTATTAATACATTATCACTCTCTTTACCATCTCAGAACATAATCCAAGATAGGTGTGTATGGTGTTTTTTGTAGACTAAGAATTTAAAGAACATCAGTATAAAAAGTAGTATATACATGTCTTAACAAAAAAAAAATACCTAGTAATCAGTGTGTTATTACTTCACTGAACTTTTCAAGCCTGCTTTTTCCTTTCGTCAAGTTTTTGCTGTAGGTTAGGAGGCAGTGATTCAATAATACTGATAATGTGTTCTTGAACGTGAGGGCAAGCATTTTTACAAAGAATAGGCCTTGTGGCTAAACGAACTAAGAATTTTGTTTTATCTTGCTTGTATGCATCTCCTGTTAGTATATATATATTTATTTAATTTAGTGTTGGAACCTCACATTCTGTGACATTCTGTGAAGTTGTTTATTTGGAATACCAGAACCCTCTTAAAACTATTATTACCCAGATGGTTTCCTCTTTCATTTTTGTTCTTTTTTTTTTCCAGAGTCTTGCCTTTTAAAAACTATATAATTTAGAGAACCACCAAAATTCTGAATGTTGTTTCATAAGTACTATTAAGTGAATGTTTTCCACCTTTTTGACTGGTTAGTTTTTTATCTTTTGGGAAAGTGGTTTTCAAACTTCTTTAACTCTGACCCACACTAAAAACATGTTGCATTGTTCATATTTTATAATTAACCTCTTGCTATTGATAAGGTAGCAGTTGTAAAATACTATAAATAATTCCACAGTGCTGAATAATCTCTTTACTTTTGGAAGATAGCTTTTCAGCTTAATGCTTACTGCATTCTCCATGGCACTGGCACATGGCTCTCTCACTGACTGTGAGAGCTCCCTAAAGTCTGCTGACTTGGTGATTTTTAGAATTTTCCTTTTCCTACCCAGTCCTCTCCTTTTAGTGAAGTTTCTGTGAGGTCTGTTAAGTGTGCTGTGGTCTCTTTGGGAACAGAATGGGAGAAAAAGAAACCAATATTTCAAGTGTTTTATACTGAAATTTAACATGTGCGTTTTTGAAATAAAAACCCATCCAAGAAAAGTTAAAGGATACATTTTATGTTGTTACTTAGTACTTATAGATGGATATGTTAATATTTAACATTTAAACAGATCTCTTGAAATATTTATCTTTACTATTGTTATGCTTTATTTTACTTTATTTAGAAAAAACTGTTCCACTCTGCTAAACTGCTATGATAACCCATAAATGTGTCCTACCTCCAGTTTGAAAAATTCTAGTGACTGCTTTGTTTTTCTTAAAATGGTTTTTTGGAATGGAAAATGTATTTGCTAGTTTGTTTTTCTCTGAAATGTATCTTGATTCTGTTAAGTTTTGAAACTAAACATTTGTTCAGAACAGTTGAAAAGGGAGGCCCTATTACCTTGATTATTGTTGCACATCTCCATTCCTTATTGTATTTGGGCACATTATTTTTAAAACTGTAACAATATAGACTGTTGAGATAGACAGTGCTCCCTCATCTGCAGAGCTTCTGTCATTAGAATCTTTGCTGGTATCCATTTAACAGTTGAAGTTTTAGTAGATTATGTTGCTTTTTGCAAATTTTGCTTCTCTCTTGGCAGTAGTGAAGAGGTTACAAAGATGCTTTATTCCACTTTTTTTTTTTCCTGGCTCCAATCCAGTCTTTGTAAATGAAAAGAACTGAGGAGTAAAGCAGTTTTCTCTTGTGTATAATATATATGACCAGGAGAAAATAACTCATTAAGGAGTAATTGGGATTTGTTACAGACTGTGTATTTATTATCCTGATTCACCTGTGTAATCACAAAGGGGGAAAAGGAATGGTAGAGACATCGACAATACTTAGCATGTCATAATTGTTAGTGAGGCAGGATCAGTAGGCAAACTCTAAACTACTGATTTTACCACTTGTATCACTTAACATTTAATGAGCACTTACTAGGTGCCAGACATTATTGAAAGCACTTTACTTGTAAAATAACAATAATAAAGCCTTTTACTTGTATTAACGCATACTCACTTGAGAAGGGATAAAGAACACCGCTTGTCTTCTTAATATCTTCTCATAACCTAACATGTAAATGCTGACCCTTGATGATTGTACATGACCTTTATGTTTTTTAGCTTGGTCAGCTTTAAAATAGTCCTGTGTGATGTTCCATATTGAGGCATAGCTCTGATCTGAGACTTCACACATTGAATATAGGCTTCCTGAATTGGAATTCCAAATTAGTGATTTGCTCAGTTTTTAACCTTGAATGAGTCACTTTCTGTGTATTAGTTTTCTCATCTGTAAAATGGTGATACTCATAATATAGGCTTAAAGAAAAGATTAAAATAAGTTGATATATGTAAATTACCTAGAACAGTGTCTGACACATAGAAAACATTTGATAAATGTTAGCTTTTAGTAACTCACTAAAAGCTCACTAAAAGTTGGATCTCCTGAAAGTGGCTGTGACCATGAGTTCTACCTATCTGCTGAATAACAGGACATGATTGACACTCAATGTTATATTATATAGCTCAGTGACTTGTAAAGAGCTCTCCATGGAGACTGGTAGAGAAAATTCTTACATAGAATATTTAGGATGAAAACCAAGTAGCAAAGGGTATCAGGGTTACAGAACCAACTCTTTAATCTCTCATAGGAATCTCTTGTATTTGGGCCTTACCCTTAATAATTTTAATATTTTGCCCTTTGAAAAACTAGCAGTAGTTAGTTAATAAATTAGCCTTCACTCAAGACCTGATCTCTTTCCTGAGTCTGTTTATGTCTTAAGTATTTTTTCTTTTGCAAATAGTTATATCATGCTTACATGTGCCAGCACTGTTCTACGAACTTTACAGGTATTGACTCATTAAGCCTAATGACAGGTATGAGAGAAACACTATTATTTTATTCCCATTTTACAGATGAAATGAGTGAGATGTCCAGGAAAGTAAAATAACTTGTCTTAAGATCCCATGAAGTGTCAGGAGTGATTTGAACTTACTTAATAAAACTCAAAAGTTAATGCTCCCAAAATACTTTATAGCTACCAGACGTTTACGAAGAGTAAAATAACAAGTGTTAAAATGTACCTCACTATATTCTTCATTATCTGTACTAAAGTGACAATACTCATAGTGAAAGGTTTTTGGCTGATGAATTTCTGATGCAGCAAATAAGTTTGGAGACATAAAATGTTAATAAGAGAACCAAACCTAGATTTTATAGTTCTTTTGACAGCTACGACAATACTTAAGAACTAATTGAAATATAGGTGTGTGATATGTAGACACATAAAATGATATATATATATATTTGAATTCAAAGTGAGTGAGTACAAATTTTCTGTATGTTAGTGGAAGCAACACATTTTATTTAGAGTATTTATGATGGAGTACATCATGTGTCAGGCAGTAGTAGAAAAATGATCATTCTCTTAGAAATGTAATTTTACAGATTAAAGGAGGATGAAGAAAAAGTTTTGGAGACTGATCACTCTGTAGAGTTAAGATGTTGAAACATTAGAGGAATTCTATTGGTATCATACAAAGGAAAATGCTGTGAGATTTAGAAGGACTATAGTAGAAAAACTGTTGGTTACTAAGTTCACTTTGATACATTAACTCATTCCTTCTCTATACTTTTTGCTGTGGTTTTGGAGCTTTGCTTGTGGAACACATCTTCCTACTGGAAGATTGTTGTAACATGCTAATTTTTATTAAGTGTTGCTTTTTAGACAACTTCAAATTACAACTTTCCCAAGAATTATAAAACAATTCTTAGAGAACCTATTCCTGATAATATGCCTTTCTGATAAAGAATTTGATATAGCTTAAATGCATTTTAAGAAATTTTTTCTCAGTAAGTTCTGATAGTACTGTTTAAGTGTAAAGTTGCTATAAATATTCTTACAGCTGACAGTGCCATGATATGTTAGTCAGTCATGCCTCCCAAATAAAGTAGCCAGAAGAATTCACCAACTTTACCACAGTCAGTTGGCTGGGGTGTTTATTTATGGAAGGAGTAGAACAGCATGGTGGTAACATTTGTCTGTGCAGAAAGTTAAGCAGGCAAGTTATAGTTGATTGCGGTGTGTGTGGGGAGGGCACAAATATGTAATTTTATTGGTGCTAGAATTTTGAGAGCTGAAGACTCTTTTAGGGTCACTCTAAAGGGGGTCTTACAGGAGGTCAGCTGATTGTAGGATATTTGTGTCTGCTTCAGTGGTACTCTTGAGTACAAAGGATTCTGAGGGGATATATCAATAGATATATTAGATAAAGGGAGGTAAATCAAGAAATGTTTCCATTAGCTGATGAGACTTTAGTGGATTTTTGAAAGATGAGAAAGTGAGATTGAATCAATAGAGTAACTAGAAGAAGAAACCACAGCTGAAACTCTATGTAGAAGTCTCAGAAAGGTTCTAGACTCCAAGTGGACAAATACGGACAACAGGAGGAATCTAGGTTCAGTTTCTTGGTCCTTTAAAGTCCAGAGGAATGCTTTTCAGGCACTTTGGGGAAGGGCATGTTTTTCTTTGCAGTCTCTTCTCCATATGGCATTTGATGTATATAAATCCAATCATGTTATTCTCTTGCATGAAGCACCCATTTCATCAGTCAGATCTCTACTGAAATGTTACTTTCTCAGAGAAATTATCGCTTATCTGAAATAGATCTCCCTTCTAGTCACTCTGTTAAGCTTGCTTTATTCTTTTAAATAAATTTTTGTTGCATTAACTTTGACTTATTATATAAATTTCATTTGTACAGCACTATAATTTGACATCCCTTTATGGTGATGTCATGGTGATCACGGTGATCATAGTGATCACCGTGATCACCTAAAGTCTATTTTTCATTCATCCCCATACAGCTGACCTGTTTACCCAGTTTACCCACCCCCTAGCCCTCTTCCAAGCGCCTCAGTCACCACCAGTCTTTTTTTTCTTTAAGTTTGTCTTTATCTTGTTTGTATCTCATATATGAGTGAAAAGCATATGTTTTTCTTTCTCCATAGCATAATGCCCTTAAGGTCTTGCAAATAACAAGCTTTCATTTTTATTTATGGTTAAGTAGTATTCCTTGTCTAAACCACACTGATAGACCCCAAATGAACATGGACTGGGTGCCCAATACAAAGCTAAGGACTACAAACCATCAAGCGCAATGTGCCATGGGCCTGGAACACAGTCCCTCATCCAACAAATAGACACAGCCACAGAAAAAGAGACCAAAGGACCAATGAACCCAACATAAACCAAAAAAGAACAATGAGAGTGGAGACTGAGTGAACACAAGGGGGGTGGGGGGTGGAGGAGGGAAGACATGCCAGTAACCATTTACCGTATTTACTTATGTAAGAATTTATAAGAATTTAGAAAAAAAAAAAAGTAGTATTCCTTGTGTGGAAAATATCTCATCCTCTTATTCATCCATTCATGACTATTTAGGTTGTTACTTTTATATTTCATAGTACTTATGTTTTTGTGACATTACTCTATCTTAAGCATTTATTTTCTAACTGAAATATAAGTTCCTTGTGTCTGGGGACTTTGTGTTTATCATTGATTTCCCAGTATTTCAAGTGGTATATAGTAGACAATATCTTATAAATAAATGGATAAATTTTGAGATTTGGACGAAGAAGCCAACAGGGCATGAAGCTAATTACAGATTGCTACAACAAAAGCTGAGGCAACAAAGCAAAGTGATTAACTATAGTGTTTCTCCCTGGGTTAAAGCTATGGTAGCTGCTGCTCTAAAGTAAGAGTCCCTGGAACTGGAAACTTAGGTGATGTTCAAGAGAGGGATTCATGTCTAGAAAGCAAGTTAGTGGTAGACACTACCTAACTCTACATATTCTACTCCTATCCCATAGTCACTGCAGGTACTATATATAACTAGAACTTACATATAACAATAGATGAAGATTCACGTCCTCCCTGAGGAAAAACTTTAGTTGAAACTCTCAACTATAAATATGAACTAATAGCCTATATTTATCAATCATTTGAGGAAAATTAATATTATCGAAATGGTTCCAAATGTAAACAACACCAAAGGAAATATTGAATGATATAAACTGAAGGAGATTTTAAAGATAAGTGCTATTGGTAATTTCATAGGAAATACAAAAAGAAATAAATTGAAAAATTTAGATAGCAAAAAAGGAACTAAATAGTAAATTAATTAGTCTAAAGTTTGTACTGAAGGAATTTCTTAAAATTCAGTGCAGAGGATGTCATAATAAATGGTAGAGAAAGAAGCTCTGAAAATTCTGTTAAAGCAGTGGAAACACTGGCAAAAATAGAATCACCTTCTTTACAACTTTAGAAATTAGCAAATGAATGAACCTCTGCAAAAAACTGAACTTTGTAGCATTCTAATGATTTATTATAGTTCCATTCTTTCCAACTCTACAGTTGCCTTGAAACTCAATAACCTTTAATCATAGTTAAAACCAGTAGCCTGGGAGAGGAATAGAACAATATTGGAAATCCTCCTTTAATTCTCTTCCCAGAAAATTGCCACTTTTTTTCTTATCTGGTGCTTCTTTGAAAGACCTTTCATAAGATTGTCTATATGACCTGACTGGTAGTTATCATGGCCTCTAGGAAGACAAGGAGGTGGGTAAATTGGAGAAAGGGATCAGCTGTATGGGGATGAATGGAAAATAAACTTTAGGTGATGATCACCACGTCGTAGTATAAAGATATGTCAAATTATAATGCTGTGTACCTGAAACTTATATAGTGTTATAAGTCAATGTTGGCGCAGTAAAATATATTTAAAAGAATAAAATAAACAAGTTTAACAGAATGACTATGAGGGAGATCTATTTCAGATAGGTGGTAATTTTTCTGAGAAAGTAACATTTCAGAAGAGATCTGAATAATGGGTGCTTCATGCAAGAAAATAACATGATTGAATTGTTATTTAGCACGATTAAGAAGAAAATGTTTTAAACTAAAACCAGTGTTATGCTTATTGCTAAAGTATTATCATTAATATGAGGAGCAAGAAAAAGTATTAAGCTGGCAATATTAAGTAAGTTGTTACCTTATAGTGGAAGTGTAAGCTAATTTCATTAGTCAAGAAGAAATGAAAAGTTAAATGATGGGGAAACCATTTTTAGCTCTTCTAATTATTAATAGACTTTGGTAACATGGCAGTTTACAAAATTAATAATACCAATAACTTCCCTGTATACTAAAAGTTACTTCACTGCAAGCAAACCATTAACAAAATGAAAAGGCAACCTATAAAGTGCTAGAAAATGTTTATATCTGATAATAATCCAAATTCTGTGAAGAACTCACAACTCATTAGCAAGAAAACAAAACTCTAGGGGGGTGAATCCCGGCAAAATAAATAAAAAAAAAAAAAAAAAAAAAAAAAAAAAAAAAAAAAAAAAAAAAAAAAAAAAAAAAAAAAAAAAAAAAAAAAAAAAAAAAAAAGAAAACAAAACTCTAGAAGTTGCTAAGAGAGTAGATCTTAAAAGTTCTTATTAAAAGAAAAAAAAGTTTGTAGGTGGTAACCAGTATTAGTTATTGTAGTGATTATTTTGCAATATAGACAAATACCAGGTCATTCTGTCTTATACTTGAAACTAATGTTATATGTCAACAGTATCTTAGTAAGAAAAATAAATATTGAAAAGTAACTTAAAAATATAATGAAAAAAATTTAAAACCAGTATAAACAAGTGGAGAGGAAATATATACATGGTGCTCTTTGGTAGGAAAATTAGATATTATAAATTATTATTATTTTCCCTAAATCAATTTATAGAATTGAGTCTAAAATATCACTGGTTTTTTAATAACTTGACATTACTCAGTTTCATTTGGAAAGCATAAAATAAAGGAGAATGAAGTGAGAAGTCTTTCCAAATACTAAAACACATGAAATTACCCAAAAAAGCCTGTACAACATGTTATGAAATTATAATAATTGAGGTTGGATTCTGAACAATAGGCCAGTCAAGCTGAACAGAATCCAGAAATTGTACATATATAGGAAATTTGGTTTATTATGAAACTGACACTTCAAATAGAGAAAAGGGCAGACTTTGGTAAATGGTGTTAGGAAAATGGGCTCCGGAAACATTTGATGGATCAGACAAATAGCAATACAATACTACTGTGCATCCGGGTTATTGTCATAAGCTCTTTACATTTATTAACATATTTAATTTTCCCAACAGCCTCCTGAGATAGAAACTGTTACTGCCTACATTTTATGGATAGGGTGCTAGAATCACACAACAAATAAATGTCAGGAAGTAGGTTTTTAATATAGGCTACCTGGTCTATTATCTAAATCACTGCTGTTTTTGCCTCTAAGCATCTATGTAATTAATAAAGCCATCGAACTTATAAACAAATGAATGAAATTGTAAATTTGTTAGAATTGGGGATACTTAAATAGGCCACAAAACCAAGAATCGACAAAGAACAAGGATTGACAGATTTATTTCCTAAAAATTCTATTTCTCGTACATAAAATATGCCATAAAGTCAAATGACAAGTATGTTATATACCCGAAACTAATTTTGCATTTTTGTATTACATATTCACTTCAGTGGAAAAAATTAAAAAGTAACAACAAATGGCAAGGTGAGGGGAAAGTGGAATAGGTAAAAAGGCTTATTTCCATAATTTACAGTGAGCTCTTTCCAAATTTTAAGAAAGTAACCAACAACCATGTAGAAATTGAGATAAAGATATAATTAGGCAATTTACCACAGAAAAATGTCAAAAATCTGAAAAAACTTTTTATTTGTAATTAACCATGTAAAAAATAGAATGTAAGATCTTATTTTACTTATTCAAATAGGCAAACATTTAAAAGATGGATGGTACTTGAGGTGGTAGAAGCACAGGGAATTGGGCTCTTATTATTCCATTCTTTTAGGTAACTCATCAGGTTTCATCAAGAGAAACAAAACTACTTAGAAAAACACACATATATCCATGCATGCATGTATGTATTCATTAAATGAATTGATAGAGGAGATACTAAAACTAACTACTAAGTATTTGCAAGCTGACAAGTTAAGAGAGCCAGACCCTCTTGATTCCAAAGCTTATTTCTTCCCTTTGTACTACTTTGCCCCGTTAAATAGCAAACTCCTTTTAATTCATGGACTAAGTGACTGGGAAACTTGATCACAAACTCCTTAGAAATAGCTGTCTCATAAAGCAAGCTTACTTGAGGTTTTTGCACCCTTTTGAATTTTTGCTAATAAGTTTCAAAGAAAGTTATGTTATCTGTGATATTCCAATATATGTGGACTTTTATGTGACTTTTCTCAAGACAAACCAGAGAATTCTCTTTGAGTTTATTTTTTCCATTTCTGCTTTTGTCAGATGAAACATGTATTTTCATAGGAACATTGGACTTACAAAGTACTTTGGTAGAGTAATTTTTCGGGCTTGATAAACATTTTTTTGGTAAAGCCCTTTTTACTTGGTTCATTGCCTGTCTCATAAGTAGTCCTTCCTCCCTCCTTTTCTTTCTCTTTACTGTCTTTATCTCCCCTCCCTTTCTCTTTGTTTCTTTCTTTCAGTGAATACCAGATTCTGTTTTTAGGTATTATTGTTTCTAAATGATTATAGTATAGATTTACCTTTAGTAGCTTAGCATAAGTGTAAATTCTTCCACCATTCTGGGTTAGGTAGGGAAAGAGTGTTTGAAAGTAGTTGCATTTAAAATTAAAAAATAACAGTTTATACAATTTAATCATATTTAAAATGTCTAATGGAAAATTCTTCCCTTATGATACTATCAAGTAATATAACTAACATTTCATATCTCCAGTCTCATAAATTTTATTGATCCAGCTGTATTTATAATTTTATTTTTTATGTTTATAATTTTATTAACCAGTATTCAAAACTCTTTACTCATAAACTGTTGATTTATAATTTTGTTTATATTACAGTCATAGAATTTGTTCATCTTATGTGTTGAATTCTAAAACTAAGCAAATCCTATTACAAATTTTGTGGTATAATTTATATACAGTAAATCCATCCTTTGAAGTGTAGACTTATGTGAGTTTTAAAAATACATAGTCCTCTAACTGCCAACACAATCAAGATACAGAATAGTTTCATTATCCTAATACAGAGTTCTCTGTGCTCCTTTGTAATCTGTCCCTTCCACCATTCCTAACACCTGGCAGCCATTAATCCATTTTCTATTCTTAGAGCTATATCAAATAAAAAATGTCATATAAATGAACTTTCTAGACTGTTGAGCCTGAATTCTTTCAGTTAGCATAATGCATCTGAAATTTACTCAGGCTGCTCCATGAATTGTATGAATGGTTGTCAACAATTTTTTAAATTTCTTTTATTTACATATTTATGTATATATTACATCATTGAATTTCCTGGGGTTCTCTCTCCACCCTATTACCTGTGAACCTTCAGCTTGATCTTCCTCCCTAACCCGATTTTTTCCTCCCCCCCAACCCCTCTCTCACTGCCTGCCCAGTTCCACTGTCAGCTTATTTTGACTTTTTCCTGTTTTTTGTTTTCTATTCCTTTATCCCGTCTATAGGTGACATCATATAGTGTTTTTTTTTTTTTTTTTAAGACTAGGTCTTGCTATTTTTGCCGTGGAATCATGGACTCAAGCAATCCCCAGCCTCAGTTTCCCAGGTAGCTAGGATTACAGGCACACGCCATCACGTCCAGCTAATTTTTTGGGACTAGGTCTTGCTGTATTGTCCCAGGCGGACTTGAACCGCGATTCCCCAGACCCTGCTGCAACTCCTTAATTTGTCGCTTACAAGCACACGCCACCATGCCCAGCCTGTCTTTTTCTTTCTGACTTATTTCTGCTAATATGATTCCTTCCAGGTTCATCCATATATCACAAATGCCTCATATTTGTCAGTTTTGATTGCAGAATTATTCCATTGTGTAAATATACCACATCTTTTTCAATTTCTTCAGTTTGGGGTCAACAATTTTTTTTAGTTGTATACAAATTTAAAGGACATTTGAATTGTTTTTAGTCTTTGGTGTATATGTGAAGACACATTAATTAATATAGGTTTTATAACCTATATTATAAATTTAATTAATTAATTAGTATAGGTTTGTGTG
The DNA here is from genome assembly GCA_004024945.1 of Uropsilus gracilis. NCBI lineage: Eukaryota > Metazoa > Chordata > Mammalia > Eulipotyphla > Talpidae > Uropsilus > Uropsilus gracilis. The sequence goes on along the minus strand of PVHY01012269.1, from coordinate 28,636 downwards.
TGAACCTAAGTTTATTTCATGTAGGTAGATAACTCTGGGATTTTTGGATTATATGGTTAAGTGTATATTTAGCTTTATAACAAACTGTCAAACTCTTCCACAGTGACTTGTACTGTACCTTTTTGCATTCACACCAGCTGTGTGTGAGAGTTCTAGTTGCTCCTTACCCTTTCCAGTACTTGGTATAGACAGTTTTCTTTTTATTTTAGCCATTCTAGTAAGTGTGTAATGATGTCTGTTTAAGATAAAGTTTTACTTTGGGATAATTTTAATTTGGGGATAATTAATAATTCCTGAAATATTTCCAGAAGTGTTTCAAAGATAGTACAGTGAACTATCTGTCCCTCACCACCTAATTTTCTAATGTTTACATAACTTGCTAATGTCTACATAACTGGTACATTTATCAATACTAAGATACTGATATTGATGCATTACTATCTTAAAATCCCAGATTTTATTCAGACTTTACTATTTTTTCCAGTGTCTTGTTTTTATTCCAGGATGTAATCCAGGATGCCATATTGCTTTCAGTAGATTTTAAATTTTCATTTCTGGCCGTAATATGTCATAATGACTTTATAAATACCCCCTTCCTAGTCTTAGTTTTGTTTATTACAAGAATATCTTTTTTAGGTTCATATGTATCCCAGAATGACTCACGTCATATGCTTTTCTTTTGATAAATAAGTTTGGCCATAATTGTATAGTGGTTAGTCCTCGTGTTGTGATAAATAAGTTTGTGTGTTGTTCTTTTAAAGTTACATTAAGAGGCAATCCCAAAGTTTGAGGTTGATGGCTTCTTTAGATTTGATCCCCTTTATACCAAACAGAAAATTATAAAGATCCTCTGGGGAAAATGTTTTCGTTAGAAATTTTAATCAGAGGAGAGTAAGTTGCTAAGATTTTTCTCTTCTCATTTCCTTTATTGCACTAGATTGGGATTAAACAAACTTTTATTTGTTAAATTAGCTAAGCCTTTATTTATATTGTTTGAACTATATGTTTTAATATTTGAATAGTTTCATCACTGACATAAATTTTTGACAATAGTCAGAACACTGGGTAATTAAGATTTCTTTTAGAATATGTTTAATACTTTGGGCATGTTCTAACCTGTAGTTTGTCCTAGTGTTTTTCTCTCAGTTTGAGATAATTCTTGGGTGTTTTCTGTTGAGAAAGAATCCTAAAATTTTTCTTATGTTCTGTTCAGAATATACAAATAAGAAAGCCCCAAAGAAATATTTACCCCCTTATAGTCATTGACTAAGTAAAGTCACGTTTTTCTAGTGACAGAACTTTCTAAGTTTCTAGTACCTTCCTATGGTTTATTAATAGTCTTAATACAGTACTTTAAGCACATTTTTATAAAATATAAAATTAAATATTCAATAAATATTTTATAGAGTATACCACTATAGATAGCACAAGATTTCTGTAAGGAAAGTAAAAATTAGGAACTTAAAGTGGAAGAATAATGAGCTACAGTAGTTTGCTGAAGACTGGTTGTTATTTAAGATCAACTGGAAGGAACTTATTATTTTTTGGTTTTAACTCTAGTAATAATTTTTTTTCTCAGCAAAGCACAGCAAACATCAGAGTATAGTGATTTTATGCTGATTTTGAGTGTTATTTTACAGATACTAGTACTTGAGTTTGTTCTCAAGGCAATAGAGTAAGTAAAAGTTTAAAATACCTGGGATCATAGACATTACTATGTTAACTCAGATTTTCTGTCTCTAAGTTTAGGGTTTGGCCCACTTTATAGTTGTGGAGAATGCTAACTTTATAGTTGTGGCTGTTGTGCAAACTGCCAGATGATTTGGAAACTTTTTTTGAGCATTTTATGTTCACCCTCTTCATAATGTTTAGGAACATTTTTGCAGCTGTATTCATAGTCATATTTTATTATCTTATTTACATAAGTTTCTTCTTTTCCTACCTTTGTTTTCAGTCTGTTTCATTCAGTGCAGTGACCAGATGGCTGAGGAGCGGAGAGGTATAATTGCAAAAACGAATGAAAAGCAAAATAAACGCCTTTGCTATTTGTATTGGTTTCCTGTGACTCCCATAGTAAATTACCACAAATTTGAAGGCTTTAAAAAAAAAAAAAAATTATTCTTTGGTAGTTCCGGATGCTAAAAGTCTGAAACCTGCTGGCAGGGCTTACTCTCTCCAGAAGTTCTGGGAGGAGAGTGGTTCCTTTCTCCTTGTAGCTCCTGGTAGCCGCTGGCATTCTCTACCTCCATTTTCCCATCACCTTAATGTGCATTAAATTTCCTTTGCATTCCCCTTGAGATAGTATTTATAACTTACTCAGATAATCCAAGATAATCTTTTCGTCTCAGAATCCTTAATTTAATTGCATCTGCAAAGACTCTTTTTCCAAATAAGGTAATTAACATTTACTGATTCTGGGAATGAGGATGTGGACCTGTCTTCGGCCAGAAATCTGTTGTATGATAGCTGTGTATGTCTGAGTTTGGGGAAGGGCATTCAACTCTTCTTTCTTTTTCTCTTCCCTACCCACTCCTCACGCCTCCTTTTTTTTTTTTCTTCTTCTGTTTCAATTTAAAATTAGCCTATTTGAGGGAGATAAACCTAATGGCTCCTAGCTTTTATGTAAGTAGTACTTGTGATCCTTCATTGTAGATGTGCTGTTAAATTTTGATTTTAAGTATTTTACTCTTTGCTTGTATTTGATTTGGTTAACACATATTTCAAAAACGTTTCTCAAATCAGCTAAGAAATCCTTGTATGGAAAAAAGGGTTGTGACTTAGGTAGAAAAAGAAGAAATGAAGGTTTGAAGTTTTTGTGCCCTTACATATTTAGAAGATGCTTGATGAACTGGTTTTAAGTAAATACAATGGTCAAAAGCATAGAATTTGTGGTTACTAGAAAAAGTATTTACTGAATGCTTGTTATGTGCTATCAGAAATTGAAAGAAGGAAGATAGTCTCACCATTCCTTTGTGGAATTTGGGATCAGGATTTCCCAGGTATTTTAGGAACAAGGGAAAATTAATGTTTTCAATAGAACTGCTAACTGTTAGATTTACAGATCACAGTAGTGGTCAGAGGAGTAGTTTGAAGAATTCTAAATTATTAAGTAGTAATGAAGCAGGGAACTCTTTCACTAATAACTTTGAGTGGTTTTTGTAGGTTGGGAGATAAATTATTTTTTTTCTAAAATCATGGTATTTATTTCTGACTAGGAAATGGTCATTTATTTCACAGACCTTGTAATTAAAGCTGCCTGTTTTAATAACAGATCAAAATCTATACATTATTAATTAAAGATGACTTTTAAGAGAAATCAAATTGTTGTTTTTCTTGGACTGTACAGTTTAAAAGTAGCATTAAAAAAGCTTCTCTTTAAGATTTTTTAGCAAGTCCTTAAGGTTCCAATAAACAAGTTGAAAAAGAAGTTTTGAGTTTATACGTTTAAAGCACTTTGTAAGTTTAAGGTATAGTATTATATCACGAGGTCAAAGCAGAATGACAGAATAGAGATTTAATGGAGGAAAAGAAATAATCTAAGGTAGTATCGGAATGTATTTTAAAAGTTAGGGCACATGCCCCATTCTACGGGAAAGGGGAAAAAAATCTTCAGGTGAGAGTTGACAGTTTTGGGTTTCACTGATGGTTTTGCTACTTAAGACAGCAGTACCTTCACTTCTTTAGATGTAGTTCATCAATCCTTAAATAGGATTGCCTCTAAAATCCAACACTCTGTTCATTGTAGCATCTTATATATTTTCTTGTCCTTAAAGGGTTAATAATTTCTGTCTAAAAGTGTAAAACTAAATGTGAAATGTTTGCTATCAAAATTCATTAGCAAAAAATGATATTGCTCAGACTCATGAACAGAACCAGTCCTGGGTTTGTGTTCAGAATCCTATGAATTTTTATGAAGTGAGTGAGAACATTTCAAACGAATGTTACTGCCTGTAGTGTTGTCATGACTTTCTTTTAGATTGGGGGGAGAGTGGGGAAGGGCCACAGCAATTAAACTGTTTTTCCCTCAAAGTTGAAATTTTTTTCCTGGGGGAAAGAAAGGGACAAGACTGTAGAATTTATGTCCAATTGTATCTTTATGACCTGAGGGACTTTTTTTTGTAGAAACAGTTTTAAAATATGTACTTTAAACATTTTACTATGCAGACTTTAAAACATACATCACTGTACCCCTTTGTGTCTGCTTTTAATTCTTACCAGATTGTACCTAAGCTGTTTTTATATAGAATTAATAAAAGTTGCACTTTTTTTACACCTTTTTTAAAAGAGCTTGTATTAAAATAGGTTAGTCTTTATTTTAATGAAAAATGTTCAATTGTAGAATTATAGCATAGCAGACATTCTCCACATCTAATTTTTTCTTTCTGTGAACAAGTTAATCTATTTTTCAATAGAGTTGTTAACTTTTTCCACTCCCTCTAGTTTTGGGGGGGGAAAAAACACAAGAAAAGCTATGCAGATCATGGGCAGTTTTATCTCTTTTATAATCTGGAGAACATAAATGATAAATTTCACATTATAGATGTGTCTAAATATTTCTTTTATGGCCCATATTATTAACTTTAGGTTTTATTCTTTAGAGTTATTTTTGGTAGTTATAGTAGTTTAGTAGTTCATAGGTATTATCTATAAAATATTAAAATATACTAATTGGAGGTGAAAATTTTTTTTCCTCAGATGCTGATTTGATTTTGATGGTTGTTTAAATGTTTTGTGTCCTATGACAGATGTGTTGTCAGTTATTCTTTGCCACATAACAGGTGATTTATAAATTTTGAATTGATTGGGTTTATATTGTAGATATCAGGGTTAATAAATCGTTATTATTGCAGTATTGTTTTCATTGTTTATATCCCTTTAGTTTTATATTTATTTTTTTCATTGCATGAATATAGACTTCAATAATTGGATGTGTTGATTTGTTGCTTATGCTTACTTCTATTGCCCATAAATTTCTCTCTTCTATACATGAGATAAATATGCTAGTTCTCTCCAAAATCTTTGAATGTTTATTTCTTCATTTATTTAGTCAGTCAGAGTATGGATATGTTTTATCTCACACTGACTGTCAGCTTTTTAAATACTGCTTTTTCTCAACTTAAAATCACCTTTTAGATTTGACCTTTTGTATTTTCATTTTCCTGGGTCTTCTGTATTTTTTTAAATTGTAAAATATAACAAAATGAATACTTATTCATTTTTAAGTATACTGTTTACTGAAAATAGTACATTTACAGTGATGTGCAGCTGTCACCACCATCCTCTAGTCTACATAGTATACTTCTGCTTTAACTTGAAACTTGTTATGCTCTGGTAAATTGTTTACATCTCTGAATCCTAGTTGCCTTTTCTAGAATAGGACACTAATACCACCTGTGTCAGGATAGTTGTAGAAATAAAATTAGGTAAGACAATGCATGTAAAAATACTTGTGTATTATAATATGCTCAGAACATGACATCCTTCTTTTCACTGTAACTGACTTTAAAGAGTGATATTAGGCAGGTTTTCCTTAATAGTCTCTGTTCTCTCCTCCAGGATCCTGTTCTTTTTTTTTTTTTATATTCAGCTAGAATTTTGTAGGCTTCTGTAGATTATGAAGCCAAATGACAACTTTGTATAACCCTAACACTTGCTGCTAATAAGCATCATTTCACAAGAAACCACAGAAATGTTCTTATGCTTTGAAAACTACTTTTCCTGATTTTTACCTTAAAAGACCACCTGGCTTATACATTAGAATTTATTTTGAACAGGTATCTTTAGGCTTTGTGTTTGGTACTGTGAGTGTTTGCTTGTTCTGAGTTCATGGATGGACCCTTTAGTATAAATCAGTTATTGTTGAATAACCTGTTTGAAGCAATTGTCTTAAAGCAATCAGAAGAGTATTTTTGGTATTTGCTTTCATTCTTTAAGGCACTATTTTTTAAAAAAAACAAACTTAAGTTTGTTTAATGGGTAGAAAAACTCATTTCAAACAGCCAAAGCTTGAATGTTAAGAACACACCGAAAATGAAGCACTTGAGAGTTAAAGCTTCAGGTAAATATCTAACAAGAAAGGAACTCGAATAAATAAAAATTCAGTGTGGCAAAAATTATGTCCATTAGCTTCTGTAGGGGCAGGGATGTACTGTTCCCTTTTCCAGCCCTTCCCAGTTTTCTGCTACACTCCTCTTTGAAAATAAAAGAAAAGGTTCTTACTAGGGGACTTGGAGCGGAGTATATAATAAATCCCTCATTCTACTGTAACTTTTTTTTTTCATTTTTTAAGTTATTTTCTTATTTTCATACATCAGTCTGATTGTTATTGTTCCCCTTATGTATAGTCCTCTGATCAGTAATGCACCCTTGCATCACCACCGTGCTCCCCCTCCCCCACTCCAACTCCTCTATCACTGCAAGTGGTTGGTGGATGCTTGGCCCACTGGTTCCTTTTTATTTTTTTCCTTTCGAGTAATGTCTTTTTTCCTGGGTGAGGACCTGTGTTCCTGGACCACAGCAGACCATGCTGCTCAGATCTCCAGGAGAATCTTTGAGGCAGGTAGCCAGGCCGAGCGTAACAGGAACCTCTTGCAGTGCAGGTATGTGGTCTGGTTCTTCATGCTCCTAGATTTTGGTGCTTCCTATGATGTAGGAAATTGTCTCTTTTCTCCAGATTTGTGTCTTCACTGGGTTCCATGCCTTCTCATTCATGCTGTCTGTCTCCTTCATTCCAGTGTCTGTCACATGGTGCTGTTTCTGAGCCTTATAGTTCTGGTATCTGGCATTCGGAACCCAAATCCCAGTCACTGGCAGTGGATAAGTTCCCTGATGGGAACAGACTTCAGCAGTGGATGATCCAGTTCACCCTTCTCTTTCGTGGTTTACAGTTCTGCCATGGGAATGTAGCCTCATCTCTGTGGCTTTCCTCCCCTGCTCTGAAAGGAGGGAGCCTTGCTTGTTCAGAGATGCCCACATCTCTGAACCAGGGATTTCGAAATGTTCTCCAGCCTCCGGAGACATTTTAGGTGGAGCTCTGTGACAGGTCATCATCATAGTTAGTCTCACAGTATTGTCTCTTGTGGTTTCAACCATGCTCTGTTTGGATCCTTCCCAGTGATGAATGTATCCTGGGCCTATATGTGTTCCTTTCTTCTGTATGTCTGCAACTGGAATGCCTGGTTTTCTCAGTCCTAGCTCAGAGCAGATTGAAGTGAGAGTAATCCAGAGGAGGACTGCCCCAGCAGAGGTGCCCTACTCCTACCTACCCTGCAACCTAGGACTCAGCAGGGATGTGCTCAGGGCCCTCCCCAGGGCTCAGGCTAGGGGTTGGGGCGGGGGAGGGGATTTTCAGCTTCCACCTTCCAATGGACTGGGACAGGGATTGGGTCTTAAAGGCCCAGCCTACTAATTTCCTACTCCCAGCCCAAGACCCCAGCACCCCAATCCCAGCCCAGTGGAGGCAGAGGGCCATAATTTTATTTAAGAAAACACACACACACACACACACACACACACACGTACGTATGTATGTAGCTTTGGAAGGACTAGTAAATAGACTTCTAAAATACAGTGTAGTTGATGATCAAATTTTTGAGCTATTTTCTGCTTAAAACTGAGAAAAATAATTATTTAACTACTAAATTTCCCGTAATTCCTATAATCAAACTGTTTTGTTCTTGACACTTACCTTGATGTAATTAAGAATGGTAATATGCTTTGTTCTTATTGAAGGCAATTTGACTTTAGTTTGTGGGGTGACTTTTAGTTAAAGTGTGTATGTGTGTGTTTAATTTGCCTTTATATACCTAAGAGCTATAAATGAACCTACACTCTTGCTTTTGGTTATTTACAGTTACAGGTAAGTAAATACTAGAATGTTGAACTTGGTATAAAGTAAATTATGAGGTAGGAATCTAATTAGAGTTTGGAAATGAGATATTTGTTATTATTTCCTTTGTGAGTTCAAGCTTAAAAATAAAAATTATGAAAAAATGAAATAAAATAAAAATTATTTAGTCTGTTCTTACATTGTTAAAGGACCCTACTTTATTTATGAGCATGTGAAATCAGTATAATTTAAAATTCTGTGACCTTTTAGATTTAAATCGAAGTTCCAATTTTCATTTGCCAGCATTTCCAAGTAGGGGAATGTGAAGTCTTAGGAAATACTATTTCTGTTTTTAATTGTGTATTTTCCCAAATTTCTATCCATGAAGGCATATGGTTACAGACAAACTCAAACAAATGTGATTGAAAATTACATTCAGAAACCAATAGTAAGAATTGAAACTAGAAAATTGTAAGAAGCCATTACTATTTAATTACCTTAAACAGCTACTTAAGAGATTAACTCCCTGTGTTTTGTAATTTCATCAGCTGTTTAGTCAAAGTTATATTCACCATAAATACATTAAGATCTACTTTCTATTTCTATTTAAAGTTGATGTATTATTGAATATTTTAAAAGATGAATCTCATTGAATATAAAAAAAAATTGTAATCTTACTGGTCAAAAAAAGACACTCCACAATTAGATTAAATTTTAGGACTAGTTCCTGAAAATGAGAATGCTAAGATTTTTGTGTAATAGTGTTACACCTTTTAAATGATCAGGTATTGATAATGTGCCTGTGTTATATATAACACTTTTGTTTAATGTGAATTGCTCATCAGTAGGTGCCATTTGTAGAAAACATGTAGTCTTCATATTAAAAGTTTTAGCACACTGCTGGTAAGTGCTAGGAATAAGATTAAACACTTGTATTCTTTTATTTAGTCTGTTCTTACATTTCAGGTTTTATGGCAAATTATTGGAGGAAAGGAAGAAAAGTGCTGATACCAAGTAATAAATAAATGTGATGGAATTACATAATTTATAGTCACTATTAATATATTCTATGCACTATGTACTAGAATGTATATCTGCAAATGTTACACATTTGCAGTATTTTTTCCTAAGAGTCTGTAATAAATCATATTTTTTCATTTTAGATTGGTGGGGTTTTTTGTTTGTTTTGTTTTTAAAATGATCAAAATTGTTAGTGGTTATTGACCAGTTACTTGATACTTAGGGTTGTTTTTTTTTTTCTTTCTTTCTAAACGTAGACATTATGCTCCCTTTGTTCCCCTCAACTGAAAAGCTGAGAAAAATAAAGGAAATTGTTAAGATGGAAATAAATAATGGAATGCTTATTTTCAACTAAGAAAAATAGGGGAGGTAGAAAGTAATGTCTTCCAGTTTTTCCCTTTAAGATTTTGTTGCAGTTTATATTGAATTTATCTCAAGAATAATAAGAAACCTGCCTATTTTGAAATCACTGTAATGTTACCATATTTCTAAAAAGTAAAATTTAGTCTTAACACATCTCTATGACTTGTAAATTTATTTCCCTATTATTAAGAGTATTTTTTTTGTTACATTTTAAAATTCATTACCCCTTCTGGGTATAGTCCTGTGTTTAAAAACAAAGCACATATCAAGATTTTGTGTTTTCTTTCTTTTTTAAAAAAATTTTATTCCCTGCTGGGCATGGTGGCACATGCCTGTAAGCGGCAGCCTAGGAAGCTGCGGCCAGGGATCACGGTTCGAGTCCCACCGGGGGCACCTAGTGAGACCTAGTTCCAAAAAAATATAGCTGGGCGTGGTGGCGCGCACCTGTAATCCCAGCTACCTGGGAAGCTGAGGCTGAGGATTGCTTGAGTCTGTGGTACCCTGGGCAACGTCAGCCTGCAGTTCCACAGGCAAAAATAGCAAGACCTAGTCTAAAAAAAAAAAAAAAATTCCCTTTCTCACCCAGAGATTTTATGTGCTTACCCCATGGGAAAAAATATTCCCTCCTTCTCCTTTGCTGAGAATCTTCTAATTGGAGATTGCAGTTACTGTAGTTATAACTCTCAGTTGAGTATAACATGAACTATTATCAATTTTAGTGTAGGTGAGAACTCGTCATTCAGAAATTCAACTAATGCGGTAATAAAGACATGATTACATTTCCTTAGTGATTTAGTCCTACTTTGCTCTTATGGGGTGAAATTACATACGTACATTATGTACATTTAGACACTATTTAAAATCCTATAGAGTGATTTCAATTTAAAACTAAGGTAGACTATATGCTGTTTAAAAAAAATGTTTCATCTTCCACAATGAATCAGTTTCACGTCACATTGATTATGCACTTCTGAGTAGAGCAAAACAAGTGCTGGGAAGATAACTCCTGTTGTTACACTCTGTAATTCTGCAGCACTAATGATCTACGTCATGTCGTATGAGGACTTAGCTTTTGAGGCTCTGTGTATTAACTGCACGTGAGTGCACGAAGCATCAAGTGCTTCTGACCTTTAAACTTTTTTTCTTTTTGACTGTCTAGGATGGTGTAAAACTGGTAGAGTTGGATAGTTTTGCCTCTAATTGTATCACACCTTTTTCAGTGAAAACAGTTGTGACCCTTATGTTCAGGTACAGGAGCAATCACATTTGTTTCAGAGAAGTACTTAGCTTCGTTTTTGTTATATAAAAAGGGAGTTTTGTTCTTAAATATATTTTCTAATGTCTGTCTGTTTCTCCTTCCAGTGAGGTACACTAGGGTGTTCTTATCAGTAAATATAGGACTTAGTGTCTTTTCTTTTTAATTTGAAAATCAGAACAGGAAAACAGGATCTGAAGTGGTAACGCTTTGGTTTAAATAATTGGTCAGTGAATTTAGCAGAGTTTGCTAAATTTGGATCTTAGCTTTATATGATTATTTTCTTATTTTTTAAGTGGTTTCACATTTTACTTATTTATTTTCACTAATAAATCCAAAACAAATGAGTTTTCCTTCTAAATTGATTACATGCATACAAATAGCAGGTTGTGAAAGTATTTTTTAAAAGCATTTAATTGACATTCTAGTTTGTCCTATTTAAAATGATTCTGTGTGTCTGTGTTAATAGTTACGTAAATGTTCCACATTAAAGCAGGTTAGATGTTATCATAATTTACTGACTTACTAGACTAGTTTTTGTCATTTTTTAATGTAACTCTAATCCTAAAAAAAATTGTTTTAGTTATCTGCCTGTGGCTGTCATTGTAAAACATTTAATGCATTAGGCACTATAGTAACCATGTTTTAAGTACAGCAGAAGTGGTTCCATGTGCTGGCTTTTGAAAGGTATTATAAAAAGTCATGTGTGTATCTATTTTGACTTGGTGCAGCATATCAGTTTTGAAAAGCCACGTGCAAGTTTGAGATTTGGAGATTGAAATGCACGTAGAAAGCATGGGATAGCAAAATATTTAAACATTGCTTTCTGATGGCCTTAATGATAATGCTTTAAGAGTATATAAAGCTTTGAATCCCCACTCTTTTTAAACAGACTGTGAAGACTGCTGAGAAAGACTTGAAATCCAGTCACATAAGCATAATAAAGAAACATTGGTCCTCATGGAAGAAGAGCAGGATTTACCAGAGCAACCAGTAAGTATTTCTTTTAACAATTTTAAAGCTGTTTGTCAAAGAGCTACCCTTCAGAGATTTTAAATATTATCTCCTTACATTACAGATTTCAAATTAGAGGTAAAAATAAGGAAAAGGGCTTATTTTTCATGTTTTAATTGAATTATTTATAGCCTAGAAAATAAATCAATCTTAATCAAAATGGCAAATCCTTTTAATATATTTTAGCATTTTTCTTTTTGTTAAGAAATGCATGTAATTTGCAGTTATTTTTTAGCTCTGTCTCTTAAGGTAAGTGTAAAACTAGAAAGACATTAAGCAGTTGGTAAAACATTTGAAACATTTGATTTGTAATCCCATCTCTGATGGAGCATTAATAATGAGGGAAATGGTAGGGTTAAAAAAAAATCTTCCTTTGTATATACCTGAGATATACAGTAAAAGAACAAATAGCTGTAATGAAGACATAAAATGTACCAAAGAAAATACATCATCGAGTTTTTATTGTAGTAAAATTAAGGTCTGGTCAGTTTTAAAAAACTTCTGTGGTAACATACTGTTAAAATATGGGTATTGTTAGTTACTCCTTACCTGTTTAAGGTAATGAGATGGCAAGTCATGTTTTCTGCTCTGCTTTACTTGCCATTCTATTCAATTTCTGTAACACAATGTGCAAAACTTGTTGCTTCTGAAAAAGGTGAGAAATTGAAGCACTTTAAAAACAAATTTTCTCCCAGCTCTAAATGATAGTCATGGACATCATTTCCTTATTGATTTGTATCTTGATCGTAATTTATAAAGGTGACTGAGTGATACTATGGACAGATCAGTGTCATTGAAAGAAAAGTTTGTTCCATAATTTCCTTGGAAGTGAAAGGCATGGCAACAACACACAGATCCCTATGGCCAGTTTGGCCTGGTGGCAAAAAGGAGGAGAAGGCATAGAGCTCAGCTTTACTGGGGTTTCTGCAGGAAAGGGTAAACAAATTAGGAATGGCATATTTGAATAATTTCAGGGAGTTTTCAGGTATAAAGACTGTCACTAATGTCGGGTGTCTCCTCCTGGATTCATTTAGAGCAGGGGAAATACTGACTTGATAAGTGGGAGTTAGATAAAGGAGATGTTACACATTAGGAACTCTGGGTTGCAAGGGAGAGGTAAATAACTTTGGCGCAGTGTTTAGTGAATGCCAAATAGACAAGTATAGGATCTAAGAAAATACAGAAACATTAACGATTAAAAATAAGAGCAAACTTGGAGGACAAGAACATTTTTTCACAGGCTATATAACGATCTAAAATTTCAGTGAAGAAAATGATTGCATTCCAGGTCAGTGATGACAAAGCCAAAAATTTTAATCCTACTGTTTGCCTATATGCTTAATGTTACTGATGGGCATTGTTATTGAAGTTATTTTTATCCCATATCTTCCTGTCTCTTTTCTATTGAATTATCCCTCTTGTATCTGCTACTTACTTGCTCTGTCCTAAGGTTTGTTCTTGCCATGTTCACCATGCATCATAAATCCTAACCTCAGATTCCATCTTTCACTTTCTCTTACTGTCAGTCAGTCCTCAACCCTCTACAACCAGAAATTATTCTCTTATTGGTCACTATTACTTTGAGATGGCTGTCTTTTCACCCCCATTCTTCATCTTTCTCTGCTGCTCTGAAGCAGCTTTTATTATTGTTCAAAATGGAACTCTCTTGAATATAAGGGGTTCCTGACCATACTTAGTTTTGTGGTTAGAGGTATAAGCCAAGATTGTTCCTAGCAAACAGAAAAGACTTTAAATTTGTTTCATTGACTATCAGGGGTGCTCTCTGAACTCAATTTAAGGACATGTGTGCATAGGAAAATTTTTCAGAAAAATAGACTACTCATTATCTCATGCGGGCCAGAATAAGGTCTTCATGCTTTATTTTATGCAAATCTGTGTGGTTTGGATTTTTTAGAATACTGAGAATGTAGTGTCTTTTATATTTACATTTTAAAAAGGAATTAATAATTACTAATTTAGACAGAAAAAGTGGTATATGCTTCTAGTCATAGCGCACTCTAGGCTTAAACATGGAAAAGAAGTAATACTTCTTTTACTTCTTTTTAAAAACTATAATAAGTTATTTTAAGGCTAAGGGGAAGAAAGGAATGGAGTGGCGAAGAGAACAACTTGACTCAGCCCCTTCTTTTTGTCTTTTCTGTCAAGGGGAATAATCTTCAAATTGTAAAGGAGAGCTTATTAGAAATTTTTAAAAAGTCCATTTTATTCCTACATTTATAAGCAAATACCTGAATTATTTCAGAATATTTCTAACATTCTAGGCTTATAGAAGTTTTATCCTACAGACCTAGAACTTATGGTCAAAACAATTTAAACTCTTAAAAAAAAAATTCACAGAAAATGAAAGAAGTGCTTGAAATAATATAAGCAATTACTTTTTAATTCAAAGAATGTGTCAGGGAGCAATTAGGTGCTAATAATTATAGATTTTAGTGCTGGCTTAATGCTGATAAGCAGTAACACTCTGAGATTATTGGACAGACCTATACTGAACACTTAGAAAAGGATATGACAACCACCAGGTGCTAATACATATTTTCTCTGAGAAAACTCAACATTTCTACTGATAGCTTTAAGGATTTAAGTTATAAAATGGATCAAACGGGAGAATAACTGGTTTTAAGTTACGGTATCAATGGGTAATATATCGAAAATATGTAAGTTACGGTGCAAAATATTATTCTTGATCCAGTGCTCTGTTTTATACTCTTCAAACGACAGGCTATCTGTGGACAGAATTCTTGCATTTTGGGGGACGGTTGTTTTTGGTAATGTAACAGTGACTTTGAAAATTGATTTTTTTTTCTTTTAGTTAAACAAATTTGTGTTGATCTGTTAATATTACTTGCTAAAAATGTCCCTCCCAAAATGGGTCTAAGTACCTCATATTTTATTTTCTGTCCTTATAGTGTTATGTTGTGACTAGTACTAGTATTGTGCCCTCTGTAGATGAATAATTTAAAAGAGTAAATAGGTGAAATTTTCTTCCTTCGTTTAGAATATCAGGTTTTCAGTAAATGGAGATATATATGAAAATAAGTATATTTCACATTGTATAGTTTTGGTTTTCACCGACCTACATCTTAGCATTTTTAAAATTTTTCTGATTCCTGGAATTAGCACAGAGCTGAAAAATTGCAGTCATCTAGTGAACTTCAGAGTGTGGTTATATAGTGGAACCATCAGAGTCCTCCTGAGGGCTTCATTTTTTTAGTTCACTCTGAGAATTAATCAAGTATTTTCTGGCCATTTTATCTCATCTAGATTAATGCAATAACCTGCTCAGGTACTTTAAACACTTAGTTTTATCCTGTTCATTTTCCATGAGTGATCTTTCAAAAATTCAGAGTGAATCATTTTATCTTGCTAATACTCTATGGCTATCTCATTACCCCCAAAGATAAAGTTGAACTTCTTCGTATTTACCTGTATATTCTAATTTTATGACATCCCCCCCAATTCATTTCTCCCAATCATAGTGAATTTTCAGTGGACTGATTTGAATCTTCTTGCTCATTTGTGAACTTTTTTATACATGCCATTCCCTATCTGTGAATCAGTCTACTTCTCTCCTTCAAGTTATATCTGCTGTTCTTCCCTGCACCTAGCTAATTCCAGTTTACCAAGTTTCAGCTGAGACTAATCCTAAATAGATTAAAAAATATATCTGTATACGTACACTGTGTGTGTGTATGTGTGTGTGTGTGTGTACGTGTGTACGTGTGTGTACACAATAGAGTGTTACTAGAGATATTAACTGGTGAAACTATATTGTCAATACAGTAAGTCAGAAAAAAGAGGTAGGAACCACTGTCTTACACAACACTTCCAGGAGCTGTTTTTTTGACTTACTAGCCTACTTTGTCCCACATTCCCTGGCCTTCTACCCCCCCAGTAAAGAAGCTGCTCCTTGGTTCATCAACTACCTTATTTTTTGTGACCTTCTCACATGAAGCTGGCAAGAGATTTCTCTGAGGTCCCTTTTACAAGGGTCATTTTTTTTTTTTTTTTTGAGACTATGTCTCGCTATTTTTGCCCATGGAACCACAGGCTCACATTGTCTGGGGTACCATGGGCTGAAGCAATCCCCAGCCTCAGCTTCCCAGGTAGCTGGGATTACAGGCGTACGCCACCACGCCCAGCTGTTTTTTGGGACTAGGTCTCACTGTGTTGCCCTGAGTGGGACTCGAACCACGATCCTTAAACCCCAGCCCTTTCATAAGCTGAAGTTTACAGGCACGTACCACCGTGCCCAACTCTTTACAAGGGTCTTAATTCCATTTATGAGATCTGTTCATATGACTTAGTTATTTTCCCAAAGCCCTACCTCCAAATATCATCAGTTTGGGAATTCAGTTTCAAAATAGGACTTTCAGGGGCATATGTGTTCTATCTATAGCATCCTGTGTACCCTGGAAGGAAAGAGACCATTAAATATTTATCTGTGAATCTTAACTTTGGAAGATAATCTTCCCTTTGATTCACCTGTTTCATTTTTGACACCAGAAGTACAATATGTACCTCATTTCCCCACATTAAGGGAAGCAGCCACAAATTCTTTTGGTCACTGCATCCATATCAAATTTCAGATTTCTGATGTGCAGTAGTTTCTACTAGGTCTAGATAAGATTTTTTGCCTTTCATTACAAGTCGCTTCCAATATGCACTGTAAGAATATGCAGTTGTCTCTGCCACAAGTGCTTACCATTCTAGTAACTTGGATTGCTTACTCTTACTCTCTAGGCTCATTTCCACTTGTCAATTTCTTGAAGTAAAATTAATAATGAGATGGCTTTTGGGAAGCATGATCAGTGGCACTTTGGTAGTGGGAGAGCTGCAGTGACCATATGAATATTCTTAATAGCACTATTCAAAATAGAAAAATTCTAGAATATAAGGGGAGAAATCCTACACTGTCAAAAAATTAACAAGGTTGTAAAACAATGGTGCTTCATTAAAAAAGAACAGTTCTAGAGCCGGGAGTGGTAGCGCATGCCTATTAATCTCAGTTTTCTGGGAGACTGAGGCTGGGGATCAGTTGAGTCCGCAGGTTCAGGACAACCCTGGGCAACCTAGCAAGACCTATTCTCTTAAAAATTTAAAAAAAAAAAAAAAAAATAGTTCTGTGTCTGAGATGTCTTCTAGGTTTTATTCAAACCTTTTCCCCCTTCTCAAATACAAGAGTATGATTCTCTAGTAAACAGAATGATGAGCTTCTCTTTATTGACACGTGATAAATTCTGGCACAAAATCTTCCTTTTTAAGCTGCCCATGAAAACTTTTCTTGGATTGATTAATTCTCAGGATTATAAATTACTTAACACTGTGTGACATAACCCCATATTTAAACTTAGAAACCACTATAGTTATACACTTGTAAATCATCTTAGAATAATTCTGGAATAACATTTGAGATACACAATATAATTTCCTTCTCTGGAAAATAGTATTTTGTAATCCTGTCTTAAAATTTGGAGGATTTCACTCCTGCTGTCTGTGGTAATAATTGTATGGTTGCCATATGGTGATTAACACTAAAATTTAGCAATTACATAGCACTTTGTCTTTCATAAACAGTTCCTTCCCCCCTATCTTCAAAGCAGGCCTCATTAAGTGGGTAATTATATTTTCCTTATACACAAGAAGAAACATTTTGAGAATTAGACACATTCAGTGAATTAAGTACCAGAATGGAGACATATACTTACAGATAACTCTGAACATACATGCCATCACTAGAAACAATTTTAGAATATTTTCCTCACTCCTGAAAGAAACTCTACCCCAATATCTCCATTCTTCCCAGTCTTAAGCAACTGTTGATCTATTTCTGTTTAAAGGTTTATCTATTCATGGACATATCATGTAAATGAAATAATACAGTTTGTGACTGACTTCTTTCACTTAGCATAATCTTTTTAAGATTTCATCCATGCTGTTACATTGTAGGGACTTATCATTCATCATTTTATTTACTGATCACTATTTGTTCATTTCTTCTTATACCCTGAAAATTTTTCTCCTTTTGGGCTGTTTTGAATGGTGCTATTAAGAATATTTATGTGCTGAGCCGGGCATGGTAGTGCGCGCCTACAATCCCAGCTACCTGGGAGGCTGAGGCTAGGGATCACGTGAGTCCATTGGTTCGGTACTACCCTGGGCAACATAGTGGGACCTAGTTTCTTTAAAAAAAGAAAGAAAGAATATTTATGTGCAAGTTTTTGTGTGGACACATGTTTTCATTTTTCTTGGTTACATAGCTACACAGTAGAACTCTGGGCTTATGGTAACTATTTAATCTTTTGAGGAATGCTATCCTGTTTTCCAGAGTAGTTACACTGTTTTGCTTTCCCTCAGTTCCTGGATTGTATTGTTCCAACTCATACTTTATAATCCAGTGAAAACTGTATAATTTGAGTTGGTTTATAGGCTTCTAGAGCCAAGGTAGCACATACTTCTTATTACTGATTAACTGGAGGGCATAATTGTCCCAAATTAGGGTAAGCAGTGGGCCATGAATGGTGAAAAATTAACTGCTAAACATTTTCCTCCCAAACTTTTTTTTTTGGTCTAGACATAATTTTAGGTATATGTTCTCTATTTGTATTTGTGATTGGCACTGTAACAAATAAAAGGTGAAAGTACAGTTTTTACTTTTTTTGTTTGTTTTTTGGTTTTGTTTTTTTGGTTTTTTTTTTTGTTTTTTTGAGACTAGGTCTTGCTATTTTTGCCGTTGGAACCACAGGCTCTCGTTGCCCGGGGTGCCACAGACTCAAGCAATCCCCAGCCTAAGCTTCCCAGGTAGCTGGGATTACAGGCACGCGCCACCACGCCCAGTTATTTTTTTGGAACTAGGTCTCACTCCGGGCCGCAGGCGGGACTTGAACCGCGATCCCTAGCCCCGGCCCGCCCGTTCATAGGCTGAAGCTTACAGGTATGAGCCACCGTGCCCAGTGTATAGTTTTTACTTTAAAGTCCATTGTGGTATATTCTTAAATTTTGCTCTAGGACCTTTTGGGGAGTGGGGTTTATTAAATTTGGTGACTGTAGCTATGATAAAATTAAGACTGTAGGTTAGATTCCTCAGTGTCTTTGTATGGTTTATTCTTTGCAGATATAGATTCAGTCAGCTGGCACATAAATGCATTTCTTCCACTCAAAGAGGATCTTTGGATGAGCTAAACCTAAAGTCATCCTCACTATTGGAAAATTATCTATCATTTCACTTTATTTAAATAGTGTCATCTCAGGTGGGAATAGCACCACACTTTACACCAAAACCTGAGTTTTGTCATTTGTTATATTGCAGGATGATAAGTAGGTAGTTGAATTTTCCTTATGTGGAATTTTTGATATAATCTGTTTTCTGTGACTTTTGAATTTAATGTCATGCTCAGTAAAGGTTTATAAAACTCAGTGTGTATGTGCATGTGCATGTTTCATATTTCTGTGGACTTAATTTAATGTCTTTTTTTTTTTTTTAAACCTTTGTTGGTACCTGTAAAAGTTAAAGCAACATTAAATGTGCTGCTGTGCTGTAAGGAACCAAGAGCATTTGATTTTATTTATCACTTTTTTTCTTTTTCATAAAAAATAGATGTCTAGGAGGAATTTTGTAGATCTTGTTTTTATCTTAGAGTAGTTTACTTTGAAAGGTTAAATTTAATCATACTAAGTAACTGTGTTCCTCCCTGTTTTTTAAAATTATTTAGCAGTTTCTGCCTTCTGTTGTTTGAAATACCTTTACGGGTTCATAAATTGTGTGTCTAAGAAGACTAAGTATGCTCCTGCTCTACTTAGTCTAACCTGAGAGCACTAAATTAGATTCTTTTAAATCAAAAGCAAGGAAATCCGTTAAATATTAACCATTGATTTTCCACTTATGGATTCTTAAATGTTCAATAGAAATACTTTCCTATCAGAAGGTTTAGAAAGATGGAAAAAATAGAATTATGTAAAGAATATTTTTTAAATTACTGATATCCTGATAGAAATTTCTGTTTTTTGGCATGTAAATTATATACAGACCCTTTGTTGAATAAATGAGTTGATATCCAGATTGCCCATACTTAATTATAACATAATCATGTGCCAGTTAAAATTTAAAACAGCCAGGCATGGTGGTGCGCACCTGTAATCCAAGTGCTAGGAGGCAAGAGGCCAGGGGTTGCTTGAGTTCATGGGTTCAATACTACGCTGAGCAACATAGCGAGACCTGGTCTTGGGAGAAAAAAAGAAAAATTTTTGAAACAGTTTATGTTCAGGTTTGGGTATTTTATGCTGGTAAATATTCTACTTTGAATCTGAAAAGCTTATAGTTTTATTGAAAAGAACTTAATGTGAAAAACAAGTCCATCTCTATACTCTAACAAGGGTTAACAATAATCACTATATTGATACCTTTCTTTACTTATTTTTTGCAGGTAAAAAAAGCCAAGATGCAGGATTCAGGAGAGCAAACTTTAAGGTATATGAAGTTGAATTTTTTAAAAATGACCTACTCATTATATTTTTCACAGTCTGATTGGTATATGGATATGATTTGAGTTGACTACTGTTTTTAGTTATTTATTTACACTTAGGTTTGTATATTTATCATCTTTTTTAATATATGACCATTTTTTAGACTACTTCTGCAAAGTTACATATAACCAAATTTTTTGAATTAAATTTTTGAGGTATTTTTTTTTGATAATACTGTCTATGACTTAGGGAATGGCATAAGTTCATATCTCTGCAGATGTATGTTACCACACCACACCTATCACCAAAGCACCCATAGTCCTCCACCATAGACGAGGCTCCTTCCCCACTCCCAAATAGCTTCAGTGTGCAGTCATGTTTCTAAGGTTTGTTTTGGTTTAGTTTTGGCTATTCCTTTGTTATATTTTTCTATATTCACAGATCTGTGAAATCATCTAGTATTTGTCTTTCTCCTTCTCACTTATTTCACTTAGCATTATCCCCTCCAGTTCCGTCTACGTTGTCACAAATGACAAGATTTTGTCCCTTTTTATAGATGAGTAGTTTTGTGTTATGTATATGTACCTCATCTCCTTTATCCATTCATCTGTTGTTGGGTACTTGGGTTTCCATAGCTTGTAAACAGTGCTGTAATGAACGTAGGAATGTATATATGAAGGATTTCTTTTTTGATAAACTGAGCTAAGATTCTCAAGGACTAAAGAGTTCTTTTTTCAGCTCATATGAGTGAACTTAACTCCGCTGTTCCTAGTTATGAGGAATGATAATTGCTCTGTTCCAGGTTAAAATCTCCTGTTCTTCCCAAACTCTGCCCCACCTGTGCTCACCCGGAAACACAGTTGGCTGTGCCATTTCCAGAGACTCACAGGTACTGCAGGGCATCAGGCAGCCCCACACCAGTGAGATCACTGCAAGCCCAAAGCTCCTAGGCAACAGTCCTACAGTCTTTCTAGGCATAGCCTATCTCTGGTCTCACTGGTGTCTGCAGGAACATCTTTCTGCTCAACACCAAGGAAGGAATGATCAAGACTTCTGTGGACGTTGCTATCCAGCAAATACACGAGGCAGTCTATGCCTTCCAGATAGTTTTTTCAGCTGACTGAGTGCAGTCTGTCCTCCAACATCCCAGAAAGTCAGAGACACATGCTGGAGATTTCAAGAGGCTCCATATTGAAACCAGTGATGGGCAAAGTCTCCAGCAGCTTCTGGCCCTTCAGTTTGTACAGAAGCATGGTCTTGCCAGATAAGTAAAGACGCATCATCACCACCTTGGGACCTCAGGGTTCACAGAATCCATGTGACACTGCTAACCCCTCATTGTTGGTGACTGTGACTGAAAGCTCTGTGGTTCTTTTCTGCCTTGTAGTAGCTTCTGCTCATCTTTAATGTTCCTAGAGCAAAATGTGAAGGAAGTGTAGAGGGGTTTTTTCTTCTTGTTTCTTATTTTTAATTCTTAACATCAGTCTTTACATTTTGAAATTATTTTAAAATTGAAGTTTTCTTCCCAAATAGTTTGTTCTCAAAACAGTTTTTTCCATATTCGGTCATGCATTCAGCCAGGCATGGTGGCTCATGCCTGTAAGCTCAGCCTATGAAGCAGCCAGGACTAGGTTTGAGTCCCGCCTAGAGCCCGTAGCGAGACCTAGTTCCAAAAAATTACAGCTGGGCGTGGTGGCGCACAACTGTAATCCCAGCTACCTGGGAAGCTGAGACTGGGGATTGCTTGAGTCCGTAGTACCCCGGGCAACGTGAGCCTGAGGTTCCACAGGCAAAAATAGCAAGACCTGGTCTTAAAAAAAAAAAAAAAAAAAAAAAGTATTCAAAAATATATACCAAACTCATCTATCCTGTGATGTATAGAGAAGACACAATGGTGAACATTCTTTAGCTAGAGATACAGTGTACAAAAGTGATAAGAATAGACAAAAGAGATCAAGAAATTTGGTTGGCATTAATTCCCAAATAGATGTGGAATGCCTTAGTGATGAGCTCCCCTCCCCACGTTAAAAAGAGGCGGCTTCTTTGCCAGTAATTGCATCACCTCTAACATCTTAATTTACGCAGTCCTACTCTTTTACTTCCACACAGTGTCGTTTATTCTAGAACTGCCACATTATTCCTATGGTATCTTTCTACTTCTGACTTATGAACTACTTTATTTTCATTGTTAGCCATTGACTCTTCAATAAAGAGTTTAATATCTTATGCTGCTTAAATCATACCGTTATTTTAATCAGTCTCTTGTAAACATTCTTAATCCCTCCCTTTTTTCTCTTTGTCATATTTCCCTAGCAAAACTATTCTATATTATTCCCAGTCACCTGAATGTTGTGAGAGAAGAACATAAAGCTGCTGACTGATCTGTTTCCATTCATGATTATGTCTCAGACAGGCATTCAAACCCTCTCATGCTTCAGCTGCCCTTCCTGTGTTTTATTTTCAGTCTCTGAAATCATCTTTCCTTCTTGTCTCCTGCCTTCTCTCTTTTTTCTATTTCTCCTTCCCTCCCTTCAAATACTCTCCCATTCACTCAGCAGGGGATCTTGCTACCTAATAAAAGAAACTTAGAATCAGCTAGATAGACATAACCTCATTTGCCTGTCACCACATGTGCCTGCTTGCTGCGCTTTTGTCATCTTCTCTGCTCTCCCTTCCTCTGAGGTTAATTCTCCTCTTATTGAAGCTTGAACTTCAATGCCCCCATTTTTGCCATGGAGCCTGTCACTTTTTTTTCCTCCAATTATTCTTTCTTCTTCAGCAGTTTGTTAAAATATATATGATTTATCACTTCAGCCATTTTGATCATGTAATTCAGTGGCAGCGACGTGAAATACATTCACACCATTGTGTAACTGTTTACCATTTACCACCAAAACTTTTTTCATCTTCCCAAAATGAAGCTATGGTCATTAAACAGTAATTCTCCATTTCCCCCTTCCTCTAGTATCTGCAACCACCATTCTACTTTCTAATTTTGACTACTCTAAGTACCTAATAATAGTGGAACTATACGGTAATTGTCTGTGACTGACTTGTTTCATTTAGCTTAATGTCTTTATTTGTGGTGTAGTTTTTATAAGAATTTCCTTCCTTTTTAAGACTAAATAATACTCCATTGTATGTCTCTACTATATTCTGCTTATCAGTTTATCTACTGATTGTGTTGACTATTGACAGTAGTTCTGTTGACAAAGAGGGTGTTTTGTTCTTTTATTGGGGAGCTATTCTATTAAGAGCATTTTTTCATGTATGGATTATTAAGCAAAATTCATGTTTATATAACTGAAAATAATTACATGTTGAGACCATATATTATTTTTCTAGAGAGACTGATTTTAAATATTTAGCAGTTTAAAATTGTGAGTTAATTCATTGTCTTGGCATTGTTGTTTCTACTTAATTTCTTAGCCATTCTGTTAATATGGAGGGTATTTTGCTATAACATAAAATTCTTGATCCAGAAGATTTTAAGACTTGGTATATTGTACATCAGACTGTACAACTGTATCTTCTAAGATACAAAATCTAAAAAGATCCTTCTAAGATCCATTACCAATGGGAATAACAGTGAACCCTAGACATACTCAAATATACCTGGAAGACAAACCAATCATTGTAAACAAAATGTGAATTTCTTACTCAGTTTTATCTCCTTCTTGGAATCCTATTAAATTAGATATGAGATGGGCCGAATAGTCTATTTTTGCTTGTTATTCAGATCACTATAATAGGGAAATTCCCTTAGTTTCATCTTGGTTGATAACATTAAGTGCTGCTATAAAAACATGAACATTTGAATAAAAAGTAAAAAAAAAACTTTATCTGTGGCTTAGCTTTAAAAATTAATTAGCTTGAGGACAAACATTTCATTTTTTTTTTTTAATATGGAACGCTTCACGAATTTGCATGTCATTCTTACACAGAGGCCATGCTAATCTTCTCTGTATCATTCCAATTTTAGTATATGTGCTGCCAAAGCGAGCACCATTTCAAACATTTCAAATTACTAGGAAAAAGAATACTTTGTTGATATTATATTTGAATATTAGAATTCCATCTAGTGATGATAAATGAGAGCTTTGAGGATTTTGGCTCTGTGAACTTTTTAAATAAGTAACATTTCATTTTAAAATTCTGCTATGTAGGCCGGGCACGGTGGCTCGTGCTTGTAAGCTTCAGCCTATGAAGCGGCTGGGGCTAGGGATCGTGGTTCGAATCCCGCATGGGGCCTGTAGCGAGACGTAGTTCCAAAAAAACAGCTGGGCCTGGTGGTGCGCGCCTGTAATCCCAGCTACCTGGGAAGCTGAGGCTGGGGATTGCTTGAGTCTGTGGTACCCCGGGCAACGAGAGCCTGCAGTTCCACGGGCAAAAATAGCAAGACCTAGTCTCAAAAAATAAATAAATAAATAAAATAAAATAAAATTCTGCTATGTAGAAACTACTCTTAATACTTACTAGTTTTATCTTCCCAAATATGTAGAAACTCTAATACAATGTCCTACATCTAACTTGTAGAACAAAAGAGCAGATTTCATTTAAGGGGAGCATGAATGTGAAGGATGTATAGATTGGGGAGAAGTGTAACACTAGCTACAGTTATAGTGCACTTTGTTTTTTAATCTACTGTAAGTACATTTCAAAGATTAACTCATTAGTCCTTATAGCAAGCCTCAGAGTTAGGTTCAGCTCTTACTTGTTAGTACTGAAGACTAGGATGGAAGAAGTTCAGAAGCTTGGGTAGCTTGTAAAAGCCAGTTACTCACAAAGTGGAACATGATCTTAAGTAATATACTTCTAGATTCTTAATTCTTAGCCAGTAGGCTATACTGGTTGCAGAAGAAATAACTGGAGGGTGGAAAGTAAAGTAGAAGGGAAAGGATAACATTGTAAAATGAAAAAATAATCTCCATTCCAGTATATCAGTGACAGTCTTCCTGACATATGAGAAAATTGAATAGTTCCAGGCCAAAAACTGAAGTGACCACTCTGTCACACCATTTACAAAAATTAATTCAATATGAATTACAGACTTGAATTTAATACCAAAACCTACATAGAAGAAAACATAGGCAAAACACCCTGTGATATTGGCCTAGAGATGTACTTGGGAAGTCAACTCCAGTAAGAAGGAAGACAAAACCAAGAACTGACAAATGGACTACATCAAACCAAAAAGCTTTACAGCAAAAGAAACTGCCTTTAAAATGAAGAGCTTCCTACTGAGTGGGATGAAATGTTTGCACATCATACATCTGACAAGGGGTTAATACTGAGGATATATGAAGAACGCTGATACAACTCAACAAGAGCACATAACCCAGTCAAAAAATGGCAGGCGATCTGCACTTCTTCAAAGAAAACGTCAGATAGGCACATGAAAAAATCTCATCAGTACTTTTAGGGAAATGCAAGTCAAAGCCATCATAAAATATCACCACATACATGTGAGAATGACTTATTTAAGAAAGACCAGTAACAAGTGTTCGTGAGGTATGGAGAAAAAAAACCCTTACACACACTTGGTGGGAATGTAAATTGGTGCAACTTCTATGAAAAAAAGTATGGAGTTTCCTCAAAAAGTTAAAAATATACCCATCATGTGATCTAGCAGTTCTACTCTTATATCCAAAGACTATAAAAATACCAATCCAGAAAGATACATGTATTGCGTATGTTATTGAAGTACTATTTACAATAACCAAGATAGGGAAACAACCTAAGTTCCCATCAATGGATGATTGGATAAGAAAGATATGCTATATATGCCCAATACATATGTATGTGTGTAATACATAAAGATAAAATCTTGCCATTTGTAATAATATGGAGGGAACTGGAGAGGAGTTAGGCTAGGAAAATAAGTTTAAAGGAGAAAGGCAAATATGGATTTCACTCGTGTGAAGTCTAAAGAAACAAAACAGAAACAGAGAAACAAAAACAAATCCATTGGATTTTGACTGCAGTCATGAAGTTACCAAAGAAGGGTGACCATAGTGTAGAGAGAGTTCATCGAACTGTTATGGAGGGCATGGTGTGGTAATACACCTTTGAAAAGGTATGACCCTGTACTTCTGAAACAAATAGTATTGTTAAACCAGTGTTACCTCAATTAAAGAAGAGTCTTCTGTTACTAGAAAAACTAGGAAAAATTCTTACTGAAGGAACAACATAGTGATAGTAACTTTCATATAATATTAAGAATGTTAGTGTGATAGCAGCACCTAAGGGGGAGATCATCATATACCTCTAAAACAATCAAATTGTATTATTTACATGATATTCCTTTCATGGTGTCCCTTAATTTTTCTCGTAAGCTATTAGAAAAGATGTTGCTCTGTCTTGGATGTAATAGCAATTTAAATAATTTTTTTTACTGGGGAAGAAGCAAAACGATGAATGAACCATTTTAAGATGCACTATTGTGAGAACCCCTTCTAAGAGGCAGATATGTGTCATTTGGAAATATAACACAAGTAATTGTGAGAACCACCACCTGAAATCAGGAATCTCTGCTTTCCTTTGACACTTTGGAAATGAGGTATCAGCAGTTACTTTATTAGTTGTGGAATTTATCTTTTGCCTATGACAGCTGGAATTTCTGATTGAATTAGATGCTAAAGGGATGTAGAGGCCTGATAGAGGACATTAGGATGCTGAGGATACTAGATAGGGCATTAGCTCTTTGTGCTAAAAACCAAGAATACCATTAAAAAGAATCACTTTGTGTCTCACTTATATAGCCTAAGAAGAAGTGAGTTTGATTTTGTCACTTTTCATGATGCAGCAAATCAGTCAGGGGCTAATGTATTCATTTTGATTTTCCCAGTCAAGTAAGCAACCCGGAAGTCAGCGATCAGAAACCTGAAACTTCAAGCCTTTCTTCAAACCTTGCCATGTCAGAGGAAAGTAAGTAACCATATACCATTAATGACAGAAGAGATATTTTTATAATCAGGTGATGCTTTTCTTTTGAAATCTGATTTTACTGATTGGCTTGTTTGTCCCAGAGTCTCCAGAAGACTGCATTCCATGTATGCACACGTGTATCTATTCATCCTAGTGCTCTCCCATATGCTTTATTGACAAACCAGCTGAGAGGAACAAAATCACATGCAATCTACCAACCCAAGGAGTCACACTTGATTTTATTTTTGATTGGAGGTTGAATGTTGTAAGTCTCAAAAATCAGTCTACAGCTCCTCAGACCTGATATTTTTCCATCGTTCTGATAATCAAAAGACTGTCTGAACCAAAAACAAAACAAGAAAAAGCAATTCGGAGAGCCTAATATTGATAGTAGGCCTTAAAGGAGATCCAGCTCAGTTAGTTAATACACTCCACCTTTCCATGGAATTTATATTACACAAAAATTTGCAGGTATTCTGGGATTTTTTTTTTTTTTTTGTATGTGGAAACATAGGCTTTCTCTAGCATACTTAATGCCCCCAAAGTTCCTCCATATGGCAAATAGTCCCTCCTGAAATAAAATAGCTGTTCTCTTCCATATTTTGCCACACTTTAAAAAGAGAAACCATTGTGTGAAACACTTAAGAGAAAAAATACTTGTTTGGGAACTATTTATTCTTTTTTTTTTTTTTTTAATTTATTCTTGATGTGATTGTATTTAGTCTTACGTACTTCCCATGTATTAACAAACAGCATGACTTTTTTTTTTAAAGCCGTGTCATAAGCTATATATATATTATCTTCAAAATTACTGGTCCAGTGGTTTTCAGAAGTTACCATAGGAGTCATTTGGAGTGCTTGTTTGTAATGGAGAATTTCAACGTCATCTTCAGAAATACTCAGTTGTCCTCGTGTGAATGGGAATCTGCATTTAAGAAGTTAGCTAGGTGATTCTGGTACAAATGGAGAACTGGCTGTGCCACGCATTCCTAACAAGTTGAAAGAATTCCTGTTTTTTTTAGGAAAAAGGTCTTTCCCTTACATACTTCAGGGCCAGGAAATTGAGTCCTTTTGCTGTTTCCAAATAATTTCTCTTCCCCCTTTCCTTCAAAAACTCTAGTATCTTTAAAGTCTATAGTTTATCTCCCCCAGCTTTTCTTTATACCTCTGAACTCCTTAGTCATTTTACTTTATATATTTGTTTTCTTCTCCATCCAAACTCACTGTCCCTGATAATTTCAACATATGTGTAAGTGCCATATCTAATACCCATCTTATTCCACTTGTCTTCATTTCTTTTATTACTCAGTATACATTCTGTGATCCTTTGTTATAAATTACTGTACAAATATCTTCAATAACTTTACCTAGTTAAATTCCTTTTCTAATTTAACCCAACTCTAAGTCCTTCTCTGTAAGTACTGCAAATAACGAAACAACATTGTATAAAATTATATACCTAACTATTTGCACCTTTGTCATCATCACAGGGCCTCAAGCAGAAACCCTACATTTCCCCCATGAGTTTTACCCATTTAATATTTCACTGTTTATTTTCCTTTCAAAGCACACATGCTTTCTTATTGTTCCCTCTTCTTAACTGATGACATCTTCTCAAGCAGAAGCTGTCCTTTATCCTCCCAGCAAATCTTAAAACCTACCTGTGTTGTACCCCCCATGTTCACTGTCAGACAAAAAACTCCTTTATCATCCCAGCACCAGCACATCTTTTTTTTTTTTTTTTT
>PVHY01012268.1:15726-45058 GCA_004024945.1 Uropsilus gracilis | reverse complement strand
AGCATTTCTTTAATCAGGTCTATGACTATATCTTTTTATACTTTCTACAATGAAGTCTTTACAAGGAAACCAACATTGATATCTATGTTGAAAATTGCAAACCCAAGCCAGTATAAGATATAAAAATGAGAAACTTCAATGTATGATATTACAAATTGTATTATTAATGCTGAAGGAGCATGTAAACAAATAGCCCTGAAGCATTTCAGAATTTAAAGAAATGTCTCTTTGCTAAATTTGACATGACATCCTTCAATGAGTTGAAAGATGAGTTGAAAATATAATAATGGAGTCAGATATGATATAACTGAAGATGTAGCCATATCAAATATAGTTTGGGGAGAGATTGAAGAAGGGAGACAATCTCCCTTAAGTTAATTTGCTTCTTTTATTCTCAGTAAACTGAAATCCTGCTAGAGTAGACATTAAGGATATAATGATAGATGGACTGAAGATATAAAAGAAATCAGATAAGAAAATATTCTTTCATACCTCAAAAAGATAAAAGTAGTAGGTGACAGAATACATATATCAAATAAATCAAACAAATATTTTGTAATTAGAAACAAAATTGGCTATTAGGAGCTATCATACATTTGCTAGAATATTAACATGACTTGCTAGAATGATTTGCTATCTTACCTTAAAATTAATTTGGGTATCCTCATGTTTGCTGTGCATGTATGTATTTGTACATGCACATATATATGGAAGGTATTTGAAAAAATGCCTCTGAATACCTTGCAGGTAATAGGGAGCTAAATAACCACATCTGACTGGTTTAATAGGTTGCATATTTATGCACCAGGTGTTTACTAAATAGATTTCAACCCAGAAAAAAGTCTTCACTAGAGCTTTTTCAGACAAGATTGAGAACGTTCAGGATAGTATGGCCTAAACTAGAGCTTTTTCTTCCTTATTTCTGTTTCTTTCTTTCTTTCGTTTTTTCCTTATAACACTTGTTAACACTTGTAACACTTGTTAACAATGACTTGAATGTAGACTAAAATAAGGCAGAATTATGAAGTTTGAGGCTAATTAATAGACAAAATAGCACAATCAGGTTATTCTAAAAATAGAGTACAAAGAGTAATCATAATTTTAATTCCTACATTTGCAGTAGCTATTATAAGCTGACTAGGCAATGCTAAATATTGCATCTCATTTGATTATAACAATCCAAAGTAGATACACTTGGTTTAAAAATAAAACATAAAAATTAATGGCAAACCTTATGCTATAGAAGAATTTTTTCTCAACTCTGTCTTACTCAAGAGCTTATACTGTAGCTTTGCCAGGTTAACATTTGTAAAATTTATGAGCAGGTAATTTAATAGGAACAAGTAAACATCTCCACATTTAAATACTGAATCATTTGCCTATATGTGGAAAGATGAATCAAGAACACTTATTTTTAAAATAAAATTTTGATATCTTTGAGTGAAGAATTCTATTCAGCTTGTTAAAAAAGGTGATATAGTAGTGAATCTTAAGCTGTATTGAAAGAATTAGAACAAAGATCATAGTTGTATTCTATTCCTCTTTGGTTAGAGGACATAGGATTACTGTGTTGCTTGTTATGCAGTCCCTCAAGAATTATATTGACAACCTGTGGTGACTCTTTGTGGAGCATGAGTGATTAGCGCAGAAGAACCTTCAACACTTTCCTTTCTACCCTACTTGTTATTCCAAAAATGAGTTATAAAGACAGTGTTCCAAATTTCTGACTGTAAGTACAGGTAATAGTTTTCTATCTAGTCCTACAAATTAATAGCTCAAATAGACATTGGAAATTTATATGATTTGAACTTATGCTTGTATTAATAATACAAAAAAAATCACAGTGTGACTGTCACACTATAACATTTAAAATTTAACTCATAAAAATTTTTACAGAAAAGTACAATGAAAATGTTATAATATATTTATGAACCTGTATATTATTTAAAAGAGGGTTTACTTTTTTTTATAAGTTCTGTTATTACTAAGAGTACCATAAAACATTTTTTAGTCATCAAATAAGAGTGGGAGGATAATAAAAAGCACTGTGGAAGCTGAAGTGTATCATACAGGGATAACTTGACCAGTCTTCATGAAAAATTGTACTTCTCTTCATCACATTCTGTTAGACTTTCAGACAGTTCATTTACCCTTTGATTTGAAAATATGAACTTCAATTTGGGCTTTCAAATGAGTTCCAACCAATTTGACAGAAGCATAGGAGACTTCTGCTTTCAATTTAAAGACTATGATCAAAGAAATTTTGAATAAGATTTTTCTATTTCCAGCGCTGGATTTTTGAACACCTTTAGCTATGATCTGATGCTTTTATTGTTCTTTGAGGAAGAGTCAGGTAAGACTTATTTAACAGAAATACCTGCAGCTAGAATACAAAGAGGGGTTTCTGCCATACCAGAAATTTCCATCAATTAAGAGGCAGTGAAGCAGTGAAAATTGATGTCCATGAATATGCTCATTTTTCTACCATATAGTGACTTGAGAAAGCCCATTGATTAGAAAAATGGTTATTTTAATCTTTACCAATTTTGTTAGTTATATATGCTAATCAAGATCATGAAGGAAAAGTATCCACAAACACAGCAAGGAATATCAAAATTACTTTGAATGACATTAGTGTTTTATGCCAAGGACCACAAAGTATTTTTCATTTTGTTGTTAATTAACACTGCTACTGATGGACATATTTCAGATCTACATCAGATGATTGCCTCAGGTAACACTTTAGAAACTCCAAAAGTGTTCACTGAGATAAACACTCCATTTAAAAATGAATATGTACATCTCCTCAATGATCCTCTTCATATAAATATCAAAATGTTCAATGATAATATTGTTATCAAAGCAGGGAACAGACTGAAGTAGATGTTGACTCAGCAGGCTAAGGCCATTATACTTTTGGAATTTAAATATCAAGCCTCTGCAGTCTCAGGGAACACAGCTTTGTAAGTGGCTTTCAAGCAGTTCCGTTAATTCAGTTATTAAATATTTTTGCATTGTAGAAATTTATTGGCGACTACAACAGAATATCTTTTTTTTTAAAAAGTTCATTATTGACAACTTTATGCATCTTTTCTCTTACCAATGCAGAGGTCACAAACACCAATTATATCATAAGAAAAATAATGGAAATAGCCATAATTTTAAAAGGAAATTAGCATGAACAGATTATGATTATTCAAACTAACTGTGTCTGAAAAGTCTAAATTAATCAAAATGTTAGCTTTGTTGTTTGTCTCTGCTTAAATTCTAGGCTATATAAGTCAAAGAGAAGTAATGTAAATGTGAATATGGACTTGGGTTAATAGTTTCTGAAAATTATCTCATAGGAAATGGTATTCTAAATTGGGGGTCAAGTTATCATCTAGGACCATACAATCATTTTAATGCCAACAAATTAAAACAAAATCTAAATTATAAGAACTTTACAAACAGGAGTATATCATTATATAAGTTTTGTGGGAAAAGATGCAAATGGAAGGACAGGAATTAGTTTCATGGCTCTTTCAAGTATTCTTGATGAGGATCTAAGTTAAATAAAGCACAAGTGTGAGGGAGAGGTGGGAAGAATAATTTTGAGTCATGTGAAAAACTGGAATATATAGATTTGGTGGTTGAATATGGAAAAATGAGAGAAAAAATATCACGGATGACTACTAAGTTTCTGAATTGGAGGTGTACTGTTATCCCCCCCCCCAAAAAAAAGGAAAAAAGGAAAATTAAATTGTCTGGCTTATTCAAAACTGTCTTTCACTTGGATTCATCATCCAGTGAATTGACAAAAGTTTTTCATTTGCTGGGCATCTAAAAAGATACTAATTGTATTTACACATGATTTTGAAGTCTTCCCAGATACAAGGTTAGGATAAAAAAAATAAATGTACAGATATACCTACAATAAAAAATTATAAAAGGAAATTTAACAAATGTAGTATTTGTAGCAGCATTAATAATTATATAGTAGTAAATCAAAGTTATTTTTATCTAAAAACTGTGTCACTATTGAATTCATTTAAGAAGAACAAAGTAAATAGAGAATGTACCATGTATATGAGTTAGATGAAAAAGCATTGTAAAACAACAGTTTCAATAAATTGCTTATAGATTCATTGCTACACTATTCAGAATCCTGAGACATTCATCTTTTGGACATTGATAAGTTCATTCTAAGATTTTTGTGGCAATTCAGGCAATCAAGAATAAACAAAAATCTTGAATAGTGCAGCTGAATGCTACAAAGCTTAAGATATCAAAACTTATTATAATGCTATATTAATGGAAACTGTGTGGACTTATATTAGCATAAAAACAAATGGAGTAATAGACTTGAATAGAGACTCCAGAAATAAGTCTATGTTTATACAGTGAACTGATTTACAATTTATAATTAAAGTTTCAAGATGTTGGGAAAATGTTGTCTTTTCAGTAGGTAGTATAGGCAAAATTAATAAAACCAAAGGTGAAAGATCAATAAAACCAGAATTTCTATAAAATGCCAAGTGTCTTTCTTCATAATATTTTGGTAGGTAAAGATTTTGTATTTAGGACACAAACCACAGTAGCATAAAGGAAAGATTGATGAATGGTACTAAAGAAAATTAAATTTTCTTTATTAAAGGATACCAATAGGTAAAAATACAAAGTGCTAGTAAAAGAAATAGCTGCTTTTGAAAAAATACTCATCAATAGTAAATATACTCATATTAAACATACTTGTTAAATGTAAATGAAGGACTCAGAAATCAATCAGATAAGAAAAATTTTTAAATGGACAAATTTTTGAATACACATATTACTGAAGATGGATATGTAGAGATTCAGTTAACTGGCTTTACTTTCTTTTTTTACTTTACACTTAGTTCTCAAAATATTTAGAAATGGATAGACTAAAATGTTCAATACTATGTCTTTTCTGTAAAATGTGATTGATGCAACAAGACTGCTCTGTGTCACACAATTCCAAACACAGAACTGTGAAGGGGAACAGAATAGAAAGGCTGCTCCAAAATATGTCACTTTGGCATGTGGATTGTTTTAAACTGAAGGTCATCAAAACCCAACAGATTCAAGACAAATTTTATTTTCCTTACTTGCCTAAAATAATTTAGACTTTCAGTCTGGTCCAGAAACACAGCTATTACCAGAGATTACTTTTATCTGGATGACCTATACATATGGCAGAACAAATGTGTAATGTCCAAACAGCTGCTTATCCTGTTAATTACACCTCCTCCTTGAAGCACCAGGCACCTGTTCTATTTGTTTGCCTAAGATGGCACCTAAACAATTACCTGACTTATCTTTGGGTCTCTTACCTCATATGTATGAAGTTAAATTTGTTTTTTCTCCTCTTAATCTGTCTTATGTCAAATTGTTAGACCAGTCAAAGAACCAAAAAGGAAAGAAAAATTTTTATAACCCTAAAGTTTCATTATATTGCAGTGATGTCACTGTGAGTTTCTGAATAATTGGGGTTTTTCCTCATTTGGTGATGATGATGATAATAATAATACTACCAAATGTAAATAATTAAAGAAAACCATGGTGCGTTTAATTCAATACTTATCAAATGTTCTAATAAAAATTCTAAATAACTAGCTCTCTGCAATCAGATAACAAACATTCAAAATACTTACTATTAATGTGACTCCTCTTTTACAAAAGAAGAAAATGGGGCTAAAAGGTGCTAAATAATTTTCCCCAAATCAAAGCACTAGTGGAAGGTGCAATTCAGACTAATCATCTGCCTGCCTGTGGAGATTGTTTTTTAAGTTCTATATAATACAGCAGATTCTCTTCAATTTCAGCATATTTATTACCACATTTCCTAGCTAATGAATCTGGATGAAAAAGTATATATAGTAATTTTTTTAATCTTCAAATACAATGAAAAACTGATCACTGAGTAAATGTTCTTATCATCTGTTATAGGATTCCCACTTACTGAAAGTGCTTGGTAATGAAAAAGCCAACAGTATCCACATGCTTTTACTGTAGGCAGTCTTGACTTATTTAAAAATATAGTCTCTAAACAGAAGTTGATAACAAAAAGTACTAGCTAAATATTCCCTTTACTGTTCCATTTAAGAGAATTTGTTTTCATAAGTTCCTGACTAGATAAATTACATTACAGGAAGAAGGAGGGTTCAACCAGTAGATTTTTACTGCTTTAATTAAGTAGGGATATTTAGATACACTGAGAAATTTAAAGAAAATAAATAACCCAAATTCATCAAGAAATGAACTATTTTTTTATCTAAAATTTTGAATATCCAGTTTTGCATTTTACATAACATAAGCATTTTCATGTTAAATATTCTATAAAATTATTTTAATAGCTATATTAACCTTTATGTTGCACTAGTATTTAAACAGGTTTCTATCTTGGGGTGTTTCCTCCAAATTTTCTATATATAATAATATAAAAATATATAAAGCTATATATATATCTTATACATATAAATATATAAAATGCATATTATATAATCATATATACAATTAAAACTAACTTTAAAGTTATAATTAAAACTTAAAAAGTATTTCTTTATATTTTATATAATGCTGATATAATTATGTGTAATGTTATATAATCATATAAAATACATATAATTTTAATTATATATAAATAGTTATAATTACATATTGCTAATATATAAATATATAATTATATGTATTTTATATAAAGTTATTATAATTATATATAATATTTACATATCCTGATAAATGCATAGAAATAAAGCTAGAAAATAATGCTTACAAGCCATTTTATGGTTTTATGGCTCATGAAGTATATTGCTAAATTGTTTTCCATATAATTCAGTTACCATGGCAATGTATACTGAAGGATAATATTCATGATCTTCTCTCTGCATCTTTCAGTATTTTAAGAATAAACATCTAAGATTTATATATATATATATATTTGTTTTTTATATTCAAACTAAATACATCCAACCTTTCTTTGAAAGTGTTCTATAAGCAAAGAAACTCTATGGTAAATGGTATTTCTTATGCAAAGAAGAAATATTGAGAAATATAGCTAATAGTTTAATATAAAGCTTATTATACTTTAACAATAACAGCAAAATTGTAATAGGGCTAATAAAGGAAACTGGTTAACAAAAAAAGCCCATAAATGATTGTATGATAAAAAAATATTTGAAATCAACGGCACAGGTTAATGATGTGTTCATTTAACTCTACTCATTTGCTCAGTCAGCAAGTATTTTTTGCATATTGTTACTTTGTTATACAGTGACAGTATAACGTTGATTACAAACAGCTTACAGATGAAAGATGCAGTAAAAATACAAACCCAGAACCATGTTTATGTAAATCAAAGTGACTTGGGTTCATTGGAGTATGGTGTATGAAGGGAAAATCCTGGTGACAGATAATTTTTAAGTAGGAATGACATCTTAAAATACATCATAAATATAATAAATTTGTTGAGTCTGCAAAATGATGAAAATAAAATGCTTTAAGTTAGACAGTTGGTTGATAAAAATTCTCGGTACAAAAATGAAACTAGAAAAAATAATATCCCAATCTGATTAAAGATCAGATAACAATCTAGCAGTCACACAGAGGAAATACAATGATTGATGGAAGCAGGATAGTGGGAATGGGGAAACGTTTGGAAGGACTCAAGATCAGAAATAATCAGAACTTGGCCACTTATTGGCCATGGAACTGAAAAGTTTTAAGAAGGTTGAAGAGTTTAGGATCATATCTTGGATTACAGAATAATCTGCTTAACTCCTTCAGTTCTGGTTTTGCTTAAGACTGACAATGTCATAGGACAAATAGTCATGGAATGTATTCTTAACACCTACTTTCTTGTTAGTATCAAACTGCATTTATAGAATGATAGAGTTGACCATACATTTTGCTATGAGTAAAAATAACTTGCCTTATATTTTTGTAGTATTAATCCATAGAGCACTCTCATGTGCATAGTATTTTTATTTCTCAAATTTTCTGAGGATCATGAGTCTAAAGTATTATTCTCATTAAGTCAATAAGTAGACTGACTTGACAAGTTTAATTACTTGACCAGCTGACACAAATAGCAAAGGAAAAAGCTCAGACCCAAATATAGATTTCTCACTTCCATAATCAAGTTTCCTTAAAAGAAATATTCTGACCCATCAAGTTTTATATTGTGAGTATAAACTAGTTTAAAAAGGAGTTATATTTACCACTTGACAGCATTACATAAATAAGATGAAATTGGGTGACTTTAATCATAGAAGATAAATTTGCTGTTTTTGAGGATGCAAATGCCTCATTTCTAGAGTAAGTGAGCTAAATTTTAAATATAAATTTATTTACAAATAAAACTTTATTTATAAATAATAGAAATTTTGACTTGTTATGGGAAAGGAATAGGTGAAATTTTGTTTGGAGATGACTAGAGTTAAGAATTATTATTGGCAAGATGTTCTACATCTGTCTTTGGTTTTTGCTTGTGTCTTCATTAAATGTATATCATGCCCCAGCATTCTGAGTTTACATCCTCAGATGAAATAAGAAAGGAATTATGAGCTCTAGATAGAAGAATTCTGGAAGAAGACTGATTGATTCAAATTAAGACATTTACCAACCAATTCACAGAGCAGGGCTTGATTCCAGGAAATTTCTAGGAATACCAGGCAGGCAGGAATCAATACCCATAGACTTTATCAAGCTCTACAATTAATAGTTTTATAAGTAGGCAAGACAGGTAGGTGTGCCCACCCCAGAGTTCACTGAGCTCAATATAAGGTGTTTAGAAGCATAAGGAGATGGAAGTCACAGCCTTTTGAGATTCCTAGCAGATTGGTAAGGATTTTGGCACACAATGAGAAAGGGGATATATAGGGACATAAGGAATGATGGGGGCAGCAGGGGAAGGGGAGGGAAGAAAAGAAATAAAGTGTCATTTGGATATCAGTGACTCTTCTGAACTCAGTTGTTTTATGGGAACCAAATTTTTTGAACCCTCCACAGTTAAAGTGGTAAAAGATGCTTAATGAAAAATGGATAAAAATGAATAAAATTAAGGAAATGTGTCAAATATACTAAAGTGGAGATTTAAGTTAATAACAACATAATATTTATTTATTAATTGTAACTCATGTATCATACTAACATAAAATTTTAATAAAAGGGGTAACTGGGTATGGGATATCTGATGATTTTCTCCTATTTTCTCACAGTTTTTCTGTATACTTCCCTATTCTAAAATAAACAATGTATAAAACTAATACTGGAATGTATATGTTCATAAATGAAGATTTTTAAAACACTGCATTAGTCCCAGAAGTGGGGTTACTGATAGTTCTATTTTTAGATTTTTGAGGAACTTCTCTACTGTTTTCATAATAACCGTATCAATTATCATTACTACCACTGTTTAGAAAGGTCCTCTTTTCTGTATTCCCTCCACTTTTTGATCTCTTATCTTTTTGTAGATTTTAGTATTGTGAGTTGAGGAGAAAGAGCATAACAAAAGGTCAGAAGCAAGAAAAACTGAAGAGTTATAAAAGATGATTAGCCAGACATGCCATAACCTAAAACAGGTAAGTTAAAATATACAGGCTGAAAAATTTAATTTCTCACCTCTGGAGAATGAATCACATAAATTGAGATTATATAAAATCCTTACTCAAAGAATAGAACAGAATATACTCCCACAAAAATTAGAACTGAGCAAAAAGATGTTGTTATTAAAGATTTTCTGTGTACTAGGCACTATTTTACATGCTCAGAATATGTTGCTGAAAATAATAAAGATCTGTGATTCCTGTAGCTTCAGCTCTAGTTGGGGAAAATAGACAATAAACAATAATCATGGTAATAAGTAAATTAAGTGATGTGTCAGGAAGTAAAAAGTATTATGGGAAAAGAAAGGAAAATGAATTAAGGGGAATCAAAAATTCTGTACCATATTAAAGATAGAGTAGATTAATTGGAAGAGGTGACATTTAAGCAGACACGAAGGAAGGAAGTTAGAACAGTCAATTTAAGAACAGCTTTTAAATTACCAGTCAGAATGTATTTGCAAGCCCTTGTATGTAGCTAAGGCATTAAATGTGATAAAAAGAATGTTGTCTTTGGAAATGGGAAGATTTGATTCCAGATTTACATGTGCGACCTTGTGACTTAAATCATTTGAATTCAATGACTCAATTTTGTCATCTGCAAAATGAATTTTACAATATCAATATCATGTTAGTACAGGAGAAAAAAGGCTTCACTTTTGTTTTTGTTTTTTTATTTTGGAATATATTAGGTTTGCAGAAAAGCTGAGAAGATTCTACATAATCTTAGACCCTATGTACAGTTCCTCTATTATTAGCATTCTATATGATATGGTATGCTTTCTATTATTAATTAATCAATATTGATGAATTATTATTAACTTTAATCCTTACTCTATTCATATTTCTTTAGCCTTTACCAGTGCCATTTCTTTCCTAGGGCTCCATTCAGGATAATATATTACACTTATTTTTAGATCCATTGAGGCTCCTCATGAATGGACAGTGTTTTTCTGTTTTTATGACCTTAGAAGTTTTAAGGGGTAATGGTTGGCTATTTGGAAGAAAGTATTTTAACTGGAAATTATGTCATCTTTTCTTCATGATTAAACTGAGGGTATGTATTTTTGGCATAAGACTATACAGGTAAGTTTCATTCTTATCACATCATGTCAAAGATGAATACATACTATAAATTTGAGTTATAGATTGTTGATATAAACCTCGATTAGCTTACCAAAGGAGCTTTCTCCAAAAATTTCCCATTTAAAAGTGGGTTTCTTTTCTCTCACACCCTTGGTGGGGATGTAAAGTGTTTCAGCCACTGCAGAAAATTGTGTGGAGGTTCCTCAAAATACTGAAAATGGACTTACCATATGATCTTACAATTCCATTCCTAGGAATATACCCAAAGGACAAAAACCAAAAAAAGTGACAACAACATTAATTTAAAAAGAAATCTGTATTCCTGTGTTTATTGCAGCACTATTTATAATATCCAGGAAAGGGAAATGGTCCAAATGCCCCCAAACAGACAAAAGAATCAAAGAGGAATGGAATACTAATCAACAATCAAAAAAGACAAACTCATACCCTGTGCAGCAACATGTATGGGGCTGGAAAGGATTATACTAAGTGGAATAAGTCAAAAGGAAAAAGATAAATTGTCAAATGGTTTCACTTATATGGGGAATGTAAAGAAACTGAACAAAAGATCAAGGAAAAAAAGAACAAAACTTTCAAGCTGACCACAGATCTTAAGCATACATCAATCGAGGGGAAGGGTAAGGGCTTAAAATGGGAGGGATTAGCATAAAGGAATATGGTAATGGTTCATGGGTGTTATGATAATCGGAGAGCTACAGGGATCACACCTGAGCTGTATAAAAATGAACAATGATGTAAAGAAATAAGTAAGTAATCAAAAATGGCTTTCTTAGGAACCAATAGATCTAAAATCTGGGTCATGTCACTTTATGATACTTGTTGAGTTCACCTTCCAGATCAGGAAATCCATAGCTATTAAACGTGCATTGTAAAATCTATTTTTTTAAACTCCATTGTCTGAAATGCATCAGTTCTATAAAGCAGCACATATCTGTTATGACAAAATGCAATTTCTGGTTATTTTCCCTCATAAATTTTGTGGGGCAAACAGAAGTTTTATCCTATGCTTTCTGTGACTGAGTATAAGCCTTTGGTGCTATTTCCTTTTAGTTCTCTTTTAGAATAACTAGTTAAAAAAAAAAAGCATGTCTCTGTTTTGCAACAGGTAAATGTGTTTGTTGCACTGGAATGTAATTGGACAACTGTCCAGCAAGTTCTGTTGAGAATTAGAAGTAAATTTCCTGGTAACAAGAACATATTTCACCAGAAGCAGCAAGTTGAGTATCAGGTCCTAGATTATATCTCGGAAAATGGAAAACAAACTAGTCAAATAGAGGATAGGCAGACCTCTCAGGCTAACCAAAGCCTCCATCTCTTTTTAATTTTGCTTTCATGACTCCCACAGAGTAAATTATACTACTCAAAGTGAAAAGGGACCCTGTGGATTTCCTTTCTTATTCTTTTGTATATATTTCAAAAGATGCCTGACCCAGAGTAAGCCCAAATTTTAGAGCTACAAAGCCAATAGCAGTGACACAGATGTTTGCATTGTTGTATATTGCCATTAAAAAAAATCCACTTCAATCTAAAGCAGTGCAAGAAAGGCACAGAGTGGCATTTGTGGCTGGTTCATCACAGAAATTTTGGTTTTTTGTTTTGATCTGTAAAAGTGCTACAAGCAACTGATGCAGCCACTGCTCTTCTGCAGGGGGTCAGTTTTCCCTCCAGGGAGAGGTCGGAACCTTACCCAGAGAAGCACATTCATCTCTGGAATATCTTCTGCTTCTGGTGCCCTGAGTACCTTCTGCCTTATACCCTCCCTATTGACCCTGAGCTGTGATTTCTAAGACAGAAGTATCAAAGAGCTGTGTAATTTGACATAAGTTTGAAAACCAAAACACATCCAAAGATGAAATTTCTTGTCCTATTGTTGGAGGATATCTCCTATTAGCATAGGTGATGTTGTGCATTGATAAGAAACATTGTGTAGTTAGGAAATATGTGATACTTCCCTTTTGATTTAAAATTGTAAACTTCAAGAAGGACCTGATGAAATTATGGAGATCTGACTTGCTGACTTGATTGTTTCTGGGTGAGAAAAATTTGGGCTGCTAGTTTTCATTAGATTTCATAGTTTTCTTTCAGAAGGATAGAAGGGGAGGATGTAGGAAAGCAAGGCTTTTGTGATGTTAGATGATCAACAAGGCTCACTTCAGGAACAGTGGCGAAAAACAAGAAGGAAGGATATAAAAGAAAGAAAGGATTGATCAGCGATTTTTGGAGAAGGATGTGAGCCCAACCTTAATGGCCAATGCAGTCTGGGGCCCATGGCTTTTGGCCTGGGTTGGTGAACTCATGGCCTTAGCATGCATAAGCTGATTGTGTATGCTGAAGGAGTCCAAAGAGTTAGGATATTTGAACTTCATCTTGGAGTTTGTCTTATCTAGTTTGATTTAGATGCTTTGAAAAGGCCATGAGGGAGGCCTGAAAAATGGATCTGATGTTGGTTCCTGTATTTTGGAGTTTTTCTACTGCTTAAAATTGAGAGACCACTGAAAGAAAAGACACCTTGTCTTGGACCACATGTTTGGAGGAGCTGGGACAGCTGTCAAAGGAGGGAAAGAGGAATACCCTGTGTTTAGAACATGTGCTTGTGGACCCTAATTAGACATGTAGTGAGGTGACCAGGGACTATAAAGACAGTTTTGGATATGTAATGGGGCCACAGGATTTTTTCATGTTTATTTTGTAGCACATGTAATGGGGTAACTGGAGTTATTACATGCTTATCTTGTAGTACATGTTTAGGTAAACACTTCCTTACTTGCTTACTTAGTAATAAATAGTTTAATCATTTTAAGAGTTTGAATTGGCTTTGAAATTATATAGCAAGAACTGCAGGCTGTAATGAACCCTTAAAGAAACAGGTTTAACGGTTTTTTTCTTTAGCTTGGGAGAGAGCCTTGAGGTGGGCAAGCAGCAGGTAACTAGTGGGTGGAAGCTTAAAAGTTAATAAAGGCCCTTGCCCCTTTTTATATCAGATTAAGGTAAAGGCTTGTATCTGGTTTAGGAAAAGCTGGCAAAAAGATTTTTAATAAAAAGATTGTGCCCTTCCCCCCAGTAATGTCACATATTAGTAGGTATTGCTTTTTACTCAGAGAATTCTACCCACATTTCTCAAACAGC
Organism: Uropsilus gracilis; assembly: GCA_004024945.1. Lineage (NCBI taxonomy): Eukaryota > Metazoa > Chordata > Mammalia > Eulipotyphla > Talpidae > Uropsilus > Uropsilus gracilis. The sequence continues at coordinate 31,223 of PVHY01012268.1, read as the reverse complement.
TAGACCTGGTATGCCTTTGGATAGCTATAAATAATTTTATTGCTAAACACAAACTGACATTTACGTCAGTTTATGTCATTATGACAATTAGAACATCATCTCCTAAAGCTATACTTTAATTTTAAAGTTTAACCTTTTACCTCTCCCTATAACTCAATCAGGTTTATCATTATAATTCATAACATGTTGCCAAAAAGTGAGAAAGGAGTAATTAATTGGAAATACTTTCCCTTAAGCTATTTTATTTTTAAAATATATTTGTATGTGTGTATTTTTTAAAAATTTATTTGTATTTTAATTGAGTTAATATTTTTTACATTGAATATGACTCATATAGGTTTATACCTCTCAGATATAGTTACCCTATCACACCTACCACGAGGCACTAAGTTCTCTACCATTAAATATTGTATTCCTTCCCTACTTTTTTCTCTCCCTTCTCTTTGTTTAGTTTATGTTCTTTATGTTCCACTTAGAAATGACAAGATCCAGTCTTTGTCTTTCTCTTTCTGACTTATTTCTCTAGCATAATCCCCTCTAGTTACATGCATGTTGTCAAAAAGGACAAAAATTTACTTTTATTTTTTTATTGGTTGCACATAGTATCTGTCTCTCTGTCTCTCTCTCTCTCTATATATATAGAGAGAGATATGGATATCTCTCTCTCTATATATATATTACATCATTGCCTGCCTCGAGGTTCTCCCATCACCGTATCACCTGTGAATGATCTCAGTCTTTTGTGCCCTCCAGTGGCCCAATTGGTTAGCGCACAGTACTTACAAGAATTGTTAGTGCATGGTGCTCACCTTTTCATATCAGAGTAATATTCCACTGTGTGTATACTACATTTTCCTGATCCACTTATCTGTATTTGGGCACTTATGTTGCTTCCTTAACTTGGCTATTAATAGTATTGATGCTGTGAATATAGAAGTACATAGAACTGGCTTGCACTGGTTCCAATGAATTGAGACCAATTTCTAGACACATCTCTCTACTTCTCTTTTATATATGGAGTTTAGAGTAAATTTTTCTCAATGTCTCTTCTGTCATGGTTAACAATGATCTCTAATATCCAAGAGGTGTTCTAGTTTCAGACAAGTCATGGGATACTCTAGTCCAGTGCCTCTCTGAATGACTTGAGATTATCTTTTTGAGAACAATGCAGGGAGCCTCTTCTGATGCCCTCTTCTTAGTTACTCTACCAATATGATTTTTGAAAATAGTCTATGATATATCTTTAGATAATAATTATAGTTTGCTTTCTTATGAATCTAGCCTTTCATTCCCAATCAGTTCAATTTAGTGTTCTATGTATCTGCATTATTTATCATCACCCCTTTATCTTTCTCCTATAATGCTAATTTTAGTTATTTTATTTATTTAATCCCTCTGAAATGTCCTTACGTAAAAGATAAAAGTCTATATGAATTATGGAAGAATCCCCAAGAGTAAGTCATTTACCCATTTTGTTGACACATAGCCATACTCTGGTGATTGAAACACCAAAACCATGTTCATAGAGGTGTGTGTTACAGTTACATAATATTTGCAACAAGGTCACAAGGATATAAGTTTAACAGTATCTACATTGTATTGGATGTTAATTAAAAAATAAAATAATAAGAGTTAATCTAGTGTGTTTATTTAATATTCCATATGTTTAACAAAACATGCTTTTCTATATTCTTTACATTCTTTCCAGTTTATCTCTAGGACATAAATTAAAATGTAAGTTGCTTGAACAAAACTAACTAGCTTCCTGTTTGTAATATGTTCACAGGTCTGCTTTATGACATTTTCACAATGAATACTAAATTAATAAATCTATTTATTACTCATACATGCACAAAAGTTGACACTTGTCTGTGGAAACGTATATTATACAAGTTTCACATCAAACTGGCTTAGTCTCCAACTGAGATGATCCCACAAACCCACACTATCTAGACTAAGTTTTTGTTTTAGTTTTTGTGTCTGGCATTGGTCTGTATCTATAAAGAGAGGTGAAAAGAAGTCATAGTCTATGCTCTCCAGGAGTTAATAACTAGGGTTGATGGTTGCTATGAGGAAACAACATGAAATGGATAGATAACAAATTAACTATGAAAGAGTGAAGAGAATGGAAAATCATGCTTAAAAATTTTACTATTTTAGAAGCAGTGAGTTTATCTTGCATTATTTTTTTAAAGCAGGTAGTAACAGGAAACACTTATTTAAAGGTTTAGGCCAGGCACGGTGGCTCGTGCCTGTAAGCTTCAGCCTATGAAGTGGTCGGGGCTAGGGATCGCCATTCAAGTCCTGCCTGGGGCATGTAGCGAGACCTAGTTCCAAAAAAATAGCTGGACGTGGTAGCACGCACCTGTAATCCCAGCTTACTGGGAAGCTGAGGCTGGGGATTGCTTGAGTCTATGGTACCCTGAGCAATGAAAGCCTGCGGTTCCACAGGCAAAAATAGTGAGACCTAGTCTCAAAAAATAAATGAATGAATGAATGAATGAATGAAAGTTACCAGTCTAACACTTTAAAAGGCATAATTCTCTCTCTCTCTCTCTCTCTCTCTCTCTCTCTCTCTCTCTCTCTCTCTCTCCTTTCCATTCCATTTATTGTGGGTCTTCCAGTTATTTTGACAATATCCTGTGTCATAATAGAAGTACAGAGGAATGAAAGTTTAGAACTTTGGGTCATAACTTAAGTGCTCTAAAACTTGCAAACATACTAAAAAGTGAAGTAAAAAGAGGGCTGAAGTTAAGTGGAAATGGGGAGGGAGTAGATAAATTAGGGGTAGCAAGCAATTTTAGACAGTGAGTGGGTGGCAGAATATAGAGGTATAGAAACCAAGGAATGAATTTTACAAAATCTACAAGTTTAAATGTTTTTACCTTAAAGTCAGCACTGTTGCTTTGCTATTCTGTTCTAAAGCATTTGGCTAAGATTATGCGTGGACCTATGTGCCCCAAGACTTGAAAATACGACTCTGGTAGATGTTGGCAGCACCCCCAAGAATAAGTATCACAGTCTTGGGATGTGAATGTATTGCAGTATCTGAGAGAGAAATCCAGTATTTAGAAATTGAGCTCACATTCAGATAGAACTGGGTTAATCAGAGGCACAAATCACTTTTCTCTTTTATAACACATAGACATAGAATCTATTGTTGTTTAACAGGAAGAAAACCCATTTCAAGTTTACTATTGGAGAAAAGGAAAAAGGTTGTAGATGTTCTGTGTAGTTACAAGTTTTCAAACTTTTTGGATAATCCTTTTGTTTTCTGAGAGATCACAAACATAAGTGCCAATATTTTTAAGCTTCCTTTGAAGGATCAAAATGATCAGCTGGATATATTTTTTCCTATTGAAAATTATTATCTGAAATAAATTCATTGCCTTTCCTTTGCTACATAAGGTCAAAATTATGTAGACATACAGAAAATGTAATACATCTCCTTCCTATATAGATTCAGACCTCACAAAAATATCAGTTCCTTTGAGGCTGCAGTAAATTGTGTTGCCTAAATTTCTTCTTGAATTTTTTCACTTAATCACTGATTTTATAATATATGAGATAACCATTGGCTACTTACTCTCTTTGGGGATATTTATCAGTCTCTGATCTTCAGTTAGTTGGCAAGCTGATTTACTCATGCATGTGCTTAATGTTAGTTATTCCATGTATTCAAGGTCTTTCAGAAATAGTGCTAATTCTGTAGTCGTGTTAATCTCTATTCAGACACACATTGCTCTCACAATGGCAAAAAACAGCACAGGTGTATCTTCTGTCCAGGATAGATGATGATCTTTTCAGTTAATTTTTAATTTAGAGGAATTAAATAGAGAAAATTTTACTATATAGCTTTTGGTCCCAGCTTTCTTAACCTGTCTCTCTGGGTGGAGAAATACTCCATGAAAGATGTTATGAATGACAGTCATCGATTGAAACAGACTACACTGTGCTCTAAATGTAGGAGCAGATCAGAAGTTATCAATGCACACAAAGATATTTACTTTACTATAGACAGTAGATAACATGATTCTATTTGGACTTGTTTGAAAGCTCAAAAGCTATTGTATTTGAGTACATTTGGGAAGTTCTTATAAGTAGTTGGATATAAGAATTCTGTCACACAAGGGTTTGATAACAAAGATCCACAAAGAGCTCCTACAGTTCAACAAAAACAAAGCAAAAAGCCCAGTCAAAAAATGGGGAGAAGAACTGAAAACACTTCACCAAAGAGGAGATACAGATGGTTAATAGGTATATGAAAGAATGCTCCAAATCACTAATAATCAAGAAAATGCAAATTAAAACCACACTGAGATACCATCTTAAACCAGTAAGAATGGTCTATATAAATAAAATGAACAACAACAAGTATTGGCATGGATGTGGAGAAAAAGGAACTCTTTTACACTGCTAGAAGTACAAACTGGTCCAGCCACTATGGGAGACTGTGTGGAGGACCCTCAAAAAATTGAAAGTAGAATTACCATTTGGCCCAGCAATCCCACTACTTGGAATTTACCCAGAGGACATGAAAACACTAATTAAAAAGGACACCTGTACATGCATGTTTATTGCAGCTCTGTTTACAATTACCAATATATAGAAACAAACCAAATGCCTCCAAAGTGACAAATGGCTGAAAAAAAATGTTGTATATGTACATGATGGAATACTATGCATCACTCAAGGAGGACAAACATATGCCATTTGCAGCAACATGGATGGAACTAGAAGGACTCATATTAGCAGAAATAAGCCAAAAAGAAAAAGAGAAATACAGATGGTCTCACTTATATGACAGATATAGGGAAAAACAAACAAATGACTAAGAAAAATTAGAAACAACCAATGGGGCTGAACGATAGAGCGAGAGAGGAGGAGGGAAAGAAGGCAAGAGAGGTGGAGGGCACAAAAGAACAGATGGTTAACAGGTGTTAGAAAAATGGGAAAACCCCGAGGTACACAATAATGTAAAATATTTATATATACACACACATATATATGCAATTTTAAAAGAATAAATTTTAAAAAATCAGCCATTACAGAGAGAATTGACCGTCTCGTGCATATCTCTTCTATCTTATACCTCATTATACATTCCCAGAAATAATAATCAGTACACTGAATTTGATGTTTATCTTTCCTGTGGTATTAGAAACTTTTAAATCACACATATGAATAAATAATATATTATTTATCATGGTTTATAATTTTGTAATTATGATATTGTAATATGTATACCTATCTGTAAGTTGTTTTCTTCCCACAAAAAATACATAAATACTTAAATAAATAGATAAATAGCAATTCTGTCACCACCTCACCTTTTTTTTTCTAAAAAGGTGAACATAGAATCTAGCTGCTAACCAAAAAAATTTTTTTTAAATATAACGATTTCTGGTCTTCTTCTTGTAGACCTATCACACAATACTCACAGTTTATGAATTATTGAACAGTACATCAGTAAAAGACATATTTTATAATCTTATAGATAAGAATTTGAAGTTCTCTTCCATTTCCTGACTCTGTGGCACTAAACTTTCTCAGAGGATCCATCTCCTTAGTTGCACAATGAAAATAGTAATGTGTATATGGAACACATATGGTAATTGAGTGAATTAGGTAATGTATTTAGTGAAGAAACTAGAAAATTAAGTATAAAAATTATGGTAACATTTGTTATTAGGATGAATTTGAATAGTTATGCTATAATGTTTCAGCGCTAGGATTTAGTTTCTATACACAAATGACTTGTTGATTTTTAAACATGAATTATTTGGCAACTATTATGATGTATATGTACATCAAATCACATGATATACATTTAAATTGTATTACAACTTCATTTGTCAGCATATCTCAATAAAGCTAAAAAGTACAGAAGCTTAAAACATGAGCTTTTGTACAGCCAAGTCTATGCATATATATAGTGTCACATTTGCCTCTTTATTGATAGAATTGTAGTAAGACATTTTTTAAAATTATGCTGCTTTTGCTTTTATTTTGGTTTGTTTGACATTATTTTCTTCTGTCAAAATAATCTGTGTTAGATTGTTTCACTTATATGAAGTATATAGGGGAAACAAAAATACAAATGGACAAGGATAATTTAAAACTGTTAGCAGAACTGAAGCACAGAGCAAGAGAGGGGGAGAGGGAAAAATCAGGGGGAGTGAAGGGCACAGGAGATTAAGAAGTTTCATGATTGTAAAGGTGATAGGAGAACCCTGGGTAGACAATGAAGTAATAAATATATGTGTGTGTGTGTGCAATTGATTTTTTTAATAAAATTATAAAAGAAAAATAATATTGTGCAAAATCCAGAAGCAAAAAGATATTTAATATAAAAAACTAATTCTTTCATGTGTTTTTAAAAGTAAAAACAAAAAAGAAAATAATCTAGCTCTACTCAATTTATTTAATTTTTTCCCACAGTCTTCATGTTACTATCTAACTCTTGGTATATTTTTACTCCACACAATTTTGAAATAATTTTATTATTATTAATAACATCAAAATAACTAGTGACATGTATTTGGGTGAAATTAATAACTGTGAGTCTGGAAAATTAGATTGTCAAGCTATATATTCAGGTTGAGAGTCTGTATTTATTGCTGTTATTACTGTTTTGTGGGAACTTTTCAAAGATGTGTCATCTAAAATCCACTAAGTAGTTCAGAGAGTGATATGAGCTTGGCTCTGAGAAATGGGGTTGGTGATATAACTTGGGAATATGATGAATTGGTAAGACAAGCACATATAAGACAAGGTAGGCGCTTGCTTCAACCATGACCTTTGAAAATTTCTCAGTGACAGTGTGGGAGGCTGTTTTAGGAATGGAATTGGAACAACATGTGCTTCTTCTCATGAGTAAACTGTGAAATGAGTCTTTTAAATAGATTTTAATTACAATTTCTGAGCCCAGTGCCTGAGGTGCCAGTCAAGCTGAAAACCAATGTTGTTTATTTCATTGTCAGGGTGAGAGTATGATGGAAGAGAGTTCCTAGTGTGCTCTGGAACCAGTCAAACATTCAAAGGGGGAAAAAAAACCCAAACTCTTAATAGTTAAGTGAAATATTTCCTTTAAAATAAATTTTGAGCTAAAGAATGATTAAGATCTTGAAGAAATTTCTGTTGTTAGTAGTTATAGTTTTCTTGGAACATACATAATAATAAACAAAGCAGGGAATATGTCTTGCCCACTCCCATTTTTCTAAACAATAGTTTTTATGTTTGTGGTGAGTTTCTAAATATTGAAATGTAACAAATCTTATTTCTTATATATATTATATTTCAAAAACTCTAAAATGTACTTTTTTCATGTTTCAATACTTCCCAAATCAGGATACATTTCATAATTACAGTTGAGCTTACTTATATTTTAATGATTTCAAGCAATATGCCTTGATTATTCTGCGCATGTTGAGTTTAAATGTCATTTAAAAAAATCTTCAAAATGATTATCCTGTGATTGGATATTGAAAGAAAAAGCCATCACATAATCTGCATAGCATGAAAGTGGAATGGCAGAGCCTGATCCAATTTAAATTAAACAAACTGTCTTTTTTAAAAAAATGGCTTGAAGTTAATATATCCTTGCAACTCAACAACAAAGTATATTATGTATCCTAAGAAAGATATCTACTCTAAGTACTTTAGAGTAAATGAAAGAAATTCTAAAGCAGCAAGTATGTGTTTCAAATGATTTATGTGTCATTCTAACTCTTAAAAAAAGCATGAGCTTCAGTATTTTTGCAAAGCATTAAGGCATCAATCTGTGGGTAAGTACAAGGTTCACCATCTTGGTTTCCTACTTTTTGGAATTCACTGTCCTTATTGCCTGATGTATGGTGCTTGGAAGTTATTTTCCATGTTTTTTTTTATGATTGTTTCAATTAAAATGGTAAATCTGCTTCCTAGTATTTCTATAATTGAAGGGAAAATTAATTCTTCTTCCTCTCTCCATCTTAACACTCTTTTCCAAAGAACACCTAAGACTCAAGATACAGTATTGAACAAAATATGAATAATTTTTTTAAAGGGGACATGTGGTTTATTATAGATTAGGTTTTCTTTGAAATATGTTTTGTTGTCTGAAAATCATCTAACTCTCAATATGGCCTATTGTCATTAGCATGAAAACAAATCATAAATTATCATCAAAAAATTTAAATCCAATATAATAATACATTGGGGTAATAGTTTTAAAGTTTTATTTTTAAAAGTAATAGTTTTCTAATATCTCAGAAATATTTGATGTATTTACCTTAACATGAAGGTATCATAAACTCAGTACCAAAAGACTTTATTCATGTGATTTTCCTTGTTTTATTTAACCTGACTTCCACATTTCCAAATCCCACTCAACCTTGGAAGATTATTTAAGTCCTGCATCTAAAAGAAAGCCTTCCAAATGGCTGTAGGCTTTTAAAAAAAATATAACATTTGTGTCATAAGAAAGTTTCCAACATATGTATGGTGTTATTCTATGTGTAGTTCTTTATATCTTAATAGCTTGACCACAGAAATTAACTGTTTTTTCTCAAATTGTTAGATGTCTACACATATTTCTTTACTTTTTTTCCCTAATGGCTTTTTAGAACAATTTTGGAGCAATTTTATCTTAATCATGATGTTATATTTAGTACACGCTATACATAATAACTGTCTACCTCAGATTTTTAAATTCCCACCTCTTAGGTTGGATGTAGCAAAGGAAATGGCTTTTCCATCTATATTTTGAAAAGTATCTATTGTTTATAAGACTGCTTATTAAAGGCCAGTAACATGAGTTCAAAGTCAAATATAGAGTAAGGGCTACCAGTAACAGATTATGGGCTTTACATGGAGCCCATAATCAACAGAGAGACAAAGAAAAAAAGATCATCATGTGCTGTAGACATTAATAGAATTTTACCTGAGGCATAAACCCAAAATTCAGGAACAAGTTGAAATCTGAATGGAAAATGAGATAGAATGGGAAAGTATAGTAAAAAGCAAGTCTTCTTATCATATCTAAATCTTTTTTTTTAGTTCATTGAAAAATTTCTTGAATACTATACTACAGATATTAGAAATTTTCCTCCAATGTAAATAGTTGAGTCAACATCTTTTCTTTTTCCTCCCTTTCCCCCTAACTGGGTTGTTAATGGCACAGTTGCCATTTAATCAAATGATCACTTGCATGTAACTCTGTTTCTGTTTTCTGTTCTGTTCCATTTGTCTGTCTTTGAACATATATATTTGCGTATTTTTAGATTTAGATTTCTAACTTCCACAGAAGAAAAGCTTCTAGTATTCTGATTGCAGTCTAATTGCATCTATAGATCAATTTAGGGTAAATGAAATTATTACTCTGGTGAATTTTCCAACTCATGAACATGGTTTATAATCCCTCTTATATAATTTTTGGGTTTCCTCCACAATGATATAAATTTGCCGAGCAGAAGTACTTTACATGAAACTACCAGAACAATTTTAATCTTTTATAATTATCCCCTTAATATCTATATTGATTCCTTGTTAAATTTTCTTCTTTTTAATTATACTATCATCTAGTGCTGAAGCTAAAAGAAACATTAGCATAACCCCAGCAAGCTCCTTTGTTACATTTCCAAATTAATTCTGAACCCCCATCACAACCAGGTATAATACTATTTAAAATTTGTCATTATATATTAGTTTTCACTTTTCAGACCTTATATAGTGGAATCATATAATGTGTACTTTGTTGTATTAATTTCCTCATTTAGAATATTTTTGAGACTCAATAATGTTGCGTATATAAAGTTTATTCCTTTTTCCTGAGTAATATTCTACTGCTTCAATATACCATAATTAGTGTGCCATTCCCTTGCTTATGACTATTTGTGTCATATATAGTTTTTGATTATTATGGTTCCAATACTTAGGATATTCTTTTGCAAGTCTTTTTACAGACTTATTTTTTATTTACTTATTTTGGTAAGATACTTATCTGATATTGGCAATGATGGATCATAGGGAAGATGTATAATTAAATTTATTAGAAATTTCCAAAGTTTCCCAAAATGGGTTGTTATTTTATAGTCCCATGAACTTGTACTTGAGTTCAAATGGCTACATATTCTTTTCAATACTTAGCATTATCAGTTTTCTAATTTTGGCCATTTTGATGTGTATATAGTCTTATCCCAGTGTGGTTCATTTTTGAATTGATTATTTTAATTGTCATTTTATTAGGTATTTGTCTTCTCAGATATCATCTTTTGTGAAGGTTCTCATCAAGACACTAGATTCCTTCTATAAACAAAGAGAGCTCACTTTTAATTGCTGCCTTTTTTATGTTTTAGATACAAGTTTTTTCATAGATACATATGCATATTATACATTTTTTTATTCTGGGCCTTTTAAATTTTCTAACTGTGATTTTTTCTCCTGCTGTTTTTACTTTATATTTTGAAATAATTATCAGTTTTTCAAAAGTTGCAAAGAGAGGCAGGTCCAATGTACTCTTAACACATTTTCCCCTCAATGATAAGAACTGTGTAAGTCCAGGGCAATAGTGAACCCTTAAAAAAATTTGACACAATTCACAGAAATTATTCAGAATCTACCAATTTCACATGCACTATGCATACATTTAATCACAGATGTAGATTTATGTAACTACCATAAATATGAAATGAAAATAGAGGATTTTTTTAATACTTTGATATAATTATGCAATATATATATACATTTTGACAGACATTTTGATTATTCAGTCATAAGTAATTCAGGAATTATAATAATACCTACATTTCACTTAGTTTCCTTTTAGATCACATCAATATCAATTTCAGATTTTGAGTAATTTCATGCATCACTCTAAAAAATTCATTTAGTCCATATAGTCTAAAAATATGCTTTTATCATTCATATGTCAGCAAAAGTAAATACTCAATATAACTAAAGTTGGTGTCAAATATGATTTATTTACTAAGCAACTTTGGCTTTAATATTCAAAAATACACTATTTTCATGTATAACCAACAAAGAAGCTTTATTAAATATTCTTCAGTGTTCTTCATGCCAAGTAGTATTTATTTAAAGAGAACTGCATTCCTTTTAAAATCATGCATAAAAATAACAGTGATGCAACATGGTACTAGAAGTGGAGACAATAAAGGAAAAGGTTATCATCTTTTCCTTGTCATTTACCAGTCATGTATTAAACTAACATCACAATGTTGAAATAAAAGCTCTTATCCAACCACATCTGTTAGTGGTAAAAACCTCATTTATTACCTACCAGTGAAGTGTGGAGTAGGGGATGAAAGAACTACTGAATCCTGGGGAATTAGCTTTCAATAGGCCCAGAACAGGCTAAGTAATCTTTCCCAAGGAGAACTGTAATTGAACTAGATGGCAAAAGTTTTAATGAATATAGTGCTTTGTTGATGAACCATCATCACTGAGGATCAAGGCTTACCTTAGAAGGACAGGACATTATCACATAGTCTCAGAAATTTGAAACCTAACTTGAGAAGATCAAATGGCTAACATCAACTTATGTAAAACTGGTTATAGAAAATTATGCATATGTAATATTATGTAATATATTATAATAATACATATTTATATGTATGTAATACTAAGTAAAATATGGCTTCTTTTGTAAAATTCCACAGGAACAGGATTAAATTTTATTCTTCTGCCTATTCCTCTATTCCCAGGGGGAATACAGAGATTATCTCACAGAATCACTCATCTCTCCACATGGAATAGGTCAAAGGAATCTTCTTGTCTAGACTAAGTCTATTGTTTCCAGTATTCATGATGCTGATAATGTGATTTCCTTTCCAAGTCTTGCTGTTCTTTTATTTTATCTAATTGAGCCAATACATATTCCTTTTCCCTCTTTTAAACAGTGCATATTTCCTAGACTGTGTTTTCAAAAAAAAAAAATTCCTCTAATTGTTTATTTTATGGTAAAAGACCCAAAATACTTTTTCTCTTGAGGGCGGAGAGACAGATAATTATATTATTTTGCTAATGTGTGTCCAGGCAAAAAAGACTATTCAAACTCTTTTCCAGAAATTTCCCTTCCATTGCTATATATATTGTACATTGCTAGATATACTGCACATTATATTCTATGCTCATGTGAAGTTATTAATAAGAGAAAATTAGAATGATTTTACTTTCCCTACAGGATATGCATCTATCAAAAGAATCTTAATTGTTTAGAGTAATAAATCATTTTGGAATTGTCAAGGGCTTTGAATTATTGTAATTCTAATTTTTAACAATGAAAAGCCTGGTCTGTTTGAACAGAAATTCAGTTAATGATGTATGTAACTTGGTGTCAGAATTGAGTTTTGACTTAGTATCCTGAGATGTTTGGAAAAGAATTCCAAAATCTCATGTGATTAATTCTGAAATAGTGCCTGTCTCTAAAGGATTTATATGAAACAGCGCTGTCGGACTTTTAAGAAACAGGTCCAACAAGAAGCAATGTATAGTGATGGCAGATCACACCCAGCAGGTGGCTCTGGGTGACACTAGTGGAAACCCTGAGGGACAGAACTACCAAAAATTCCTGTCGATTCACTGAAATCTTTGGAAAGCAATCATTGTTAACTGTTTGTTCATTGTCATCTATTTCTAGTGTTTACTAGCTGAGAAGAACTTTGAAAAATCCAAAATGGAAAAGTCACTGAACACTTAAACCCTGGAAAAGTCATGTTTTAATGTTTAATTTTCAGGTTAAGTTCATATTTTTCAATATGATCTCATACAAAATTCCAATTCAGAAAACTAACAAAAAACAGATTAACTTTTTGCAATGAGAAGTCATGAAGTACATTTTCTCAGCTCAATATTACCAACTTCAGATTCTTTATAGAGATACAAAGTAGACAGTAAAGAATAATAAAAAAACAAAAACAAAAACAAGCTTTCTAGGGAATATTACTTATTGTGCATCTAATTACTTCCATGTATTTATTATGAACTTTTCAATAGTGGTAAGAAGGTGGACTTTGGTTCCAGAAACATTGTGTTTGACTCTATCAACTATGTAAGTTAGCTGCTTAACTTTGGTCAATTCTGTGTACTTCTTTACCTTTCTATGCTTACATAGCTAAATAAGAATAATTCTTAATTCTAGGGTGAGGGATAGGGAGCGGGTTGGGAGATTAAAAATTATTTTTACATAAAATCTTGGTATAGATCTGGCATATAGTGACTTTGTAAAATGATAATTCATAAATATTTTTAAGATCATTGCTGAATTACCTCATTATATCTAAGCTAATTTAGTAAATGCCATCAACCTGTTGGAAACATCTTTAATTGTAATTAGACTTGTGCAGTTTGAGAGGTTGACATTGTTTACTTGTATTGAAATGGCATATCTCTAAAACAAAATATCTAATAAGTTTTATAGTTGGATTGACCTAGCATATGAAATACAATGTTAATTTTAGTTTTTTATTTTCTAACTTTATCAGTTTTCCTGAAACAATAGCTCAATTATGTTATTGATGTAATATTTAAAAGTTTATGAATACCAGCTATTCCTCAGATGCTATAACCAAAATAACTTCAAGGCAAGTTTTCAAGTTTGCACTAACCCAAATGACATTAATGAATCTGAATTAAATATATTATCAATCAAATAGTGTTAATGTTATTTGCTAAACTGGCAGATGCTATAGGATCAGGCTCTAAACCAGGTATATATAGAGATATACAGCACAATTAAACCTTTCAAGCTATATCTAGATTGCAATATACAAAATGTCCTGAAGTTTTTTTGTCATCTAAAACTTTGATAAGTACATCTTTTCTACAGTTACATGCACTATTTAATATAATACTGCAAAAGACCACTTCAGAGTAGAAAACGCTACCACTCTCCTATCAGTCTCCTCTCATTGTCCTGCTGAGATATTAGTCCACCCACCTCCCCCTTAAATTTATTATTTTGAGGTGATTCAGAGAAAATTTGAAAATCTGAATGTAGCTTTTGATGTTGATGGTGAATTTGAGATTCACATGCTAACTTGTAAACAAAACTAAAACAAATGTTCCCTCTTGTCAGTTATTCTGTAAGTTAAACGACAAGTGTCAAACACAGGTTTTCAGGGTTTGCTAACTATTTAAATTTAAATTTAGTTCCTCTGTTCAAGTATACAAGTGCAGTACTCCAGTATTTATTTTGGCTCTCAGGAGGTCTATCAAAGCAAGTGCAGTTTGTTCTTGGATTGGGAAAAGAACTTGATTTTATAAGAATTACCATTTCCTCCTACTCACTTTGCTCCATTCACAGAACAGCTGTTAGCCACAGGATATGTGGGAATTTTTGTTATCAGAACATAATAAACAATATCATTCTCTAGCAAAGCCCAGGAAGTGGTATAAGAAGGCTCCATTCCTGTCAAGTTGCAAAATGTAACAGGATGTTCTTCAAATGTGACATATTCCCAAAGTTCACTGAGTGACCAGACTGAGACGGTCAAAACTCCTAACAATGAATACAGAAACACTGACAGCACTCACAAAATCAGGCTTTAGAATATCCAAGTTTTGAGAAAAAGAAATGCATAGGAAAACTCAGAAATCACATTTCAGATGTAACAGTAATCTAGTGGAAATGTTCTAAATGTGAGATTTCTTGATTCTAGGATAAAGAAGAAAATTAAGTAAATGCTCTAAAGTGATTGCAACAGAGGTAGAATGACTTCAAAGACAATAAAGGTAAATTAAGATAGAGATGGTTAGGTCAAAGATGCTGTATATGAGGGGTGAGGACAGGGTGGACTAAACATAGGTGGGTTGAAAATTTGCATAGATATAAAACAACATGGAAAGTCAAAATTAATATTTATCTGTAATAATGTGATGTGAAATTAATGTTAGCAAATAAATATTCTCATTGATAAAGAGAATAGAGACAATGCAATAAGAAGGCAATAATACCAAGAATAAGGTAAATATTCAGTTTGGTAAAATTGTAGGGGGATATTCTATCATGAAATGATGTAAATTCAAAATCTTGAAATAATTTTACTCAGATTTAAAGATAGCCAGAGGTCAGAGGTTAGGATATGAACTCTCATACTACTTTGAATACTTATTGTACTGTGGAATTGGCAAGTCAATTTATTTCCTTTGAGCTCAATATAACAAAACCTCTTAAATTAATTGAAAAATATTAATTGAACATCAATTATATAATAAGTACTGGGGCTAGATCATGTTATAGAGTATTCATTGATATAAAAGAATCAAAAGATATCAAGTTTGCCTACAACCTGGGAAACACAAAACAAATACACTAAAAATATGCAATTGAGAAATTAGATGATGCTTATGTCTAGTGTTATAGAACTAATCCTTCTATATCTAAGGATTTACTTTATTATGAAATAAGACAATATCTTTTAAATTAAAGATGTTAATATATTTGGAGTGAATTTGGATTCTTAAGGAACTGGACTAGTTTTTTTTTTTTTTTTTTTTTT